>JACEFZ010011114.1:0-67415 GCA_014155875.1 Cepaea nemoralis
ACACCAGCAAAAAAAAAAGGGTTTTTGGCTGAGTGGGTTCCCCAAACCCGGGAGCTACCTCAAGCCAGTTGACGAATGAGTGTTTTTTTTTTCAATACCAGTTGTTTGTCACCGCTGAGGGATTGCAGAATTGAAAATTCATCATTGTGGAATACAAACTGTTGCCATTGCCATTGTGCTGATGCTGTAACGTTTAGGGCCTGCAATTCGTCTAAATAGTTGGAGCAAAATATCTCAGTAAGTGTGCACGTGAATTAAGGTCTGCGATCTGCTCAGACCTTAATCTGTGTCGGACGATTCCAGTAGGTTGATGACTGCTCTCGGTTGCATACAATTCAATACATCCTTTCTCCAATAGTCCTCTTCCTCTTTCAACACACGGTCCTCGCATTTTCCAGTAACTGTTATCAATACTTAATAGCGCGGACTGGGTTAGTATCTTGACGTCAGACAATTTGAATGCTGCCACCTGTCCTTTAGGTTTAGCCCACACATGTTCTATAGGGTTTAAATGAGAATGATACGGCGGAAGTCTCAAGCACCTATGGTCATTCTCTTCTATCAACTTGTCGATTTGAAATATCTTGCTTTTTGTGTGTCTGTTTTACAAGGGACAAGAATTCTAGCTTGAAATGTTTTTTTTTTTTTTCGCATATCCTTTACATGACATCGCTGTCAACATCAGCATCTTTCAGATGAGTGTTGATTTCTTGACAAGATTACGCTCAGTAGTTTGCCATTGTTTTCTGAGCGACATTATCACATACTCCGTAAATTACCGACACGGCGAGAACCGCTACCAATTCTTGCGCACATCACGTTACTCACGAGAAAGACGTTAAACCCCTAGGCTAGGGAACGATCGAAGAAACTTTATTTTCAAAGGGGTAAAAATTGGGCACGCAGGCCCGTCTAACATTCTGCCCTTCTATCACTCTCTTTTATACATTATTTAATCCATACATCATTCAAGGTTAACAGAGAACAGCAACATTATAAATGATATGCATTAAAAAGGCATGGGCAAAATGCGAACATCAATACTACACGACCTCAGTAATATTAGATAACGGTGTGGCACTTGTTATTAGCTATGTGGAATATACTGGTCTTAGAAATACATTTCTGGAAATGGTATGTTTTTCCCTTCGGAGCCATATAGTTATTGCTTCCTTTGTGCTCGATGCAGTAGGTACTTTGTCTTCTTGGGCAACACCATTGTGATATGATGCATTGTCCATAATTAGACAAGACGGTCTATCTAGGGATAGAAGCATTGTATTCTCGAGCCAAACTCTAAATACATTACCATTCATCTCATTATGATAATCCCTATTGTCTGTATGCTTTGAACACAAGTCCAGTATTCTGTAGTAAGCCATTATGAATACTCCCAGTACCAGCATGGGATATGACCAAACGCTGTCCTTTACTACTGGGCACATATCGCTTTATCTTTCCGTCCACTGAATGTCATCCCTTTTCACTTGTGTGGTGCGCATTGATCCACGTCTCATCCAAATACACTATGTCATAATTTTCATTGAGCATTTCCCTTATTTCACGTAGGTATCTGCTTCTCATGGCTCCTAGATGCGGTTGATCGTAAAGGATATTTCTACTCCCTTGCACTTTCTAAAAGTGAAGCCTAATGTCTTTATAATTTTCCACAAAGTTGTTTTGGATGTCTCTATGTTATTGTTCTTTCTCAACTAAACCCTAAGTTTTCTTACAGTCACTGTTTCTTTGGCATCCAGCATTTTTATAATAGCTCGCCTTATGACATCCTTGTCAAAGCCGTCTACAGTTGCCTTTCTACCTACCGTTTGCTTATCGCGTGTTGGTTTCATTCCAGATTCTTGCACCCATCGACAAAATGACCCTTTACTCACACCCAATGCACGCACCGTTCTTTTTTCGGGATTTGTAACAGTTTGAAGCAGTTTCCTGCGTTCAGTTTCTTGCGTTCAGTTTCTTCTATCAAAAGAGAAGTAAGGTGCCCCCTTCCCTCCGCTAGCCTACGGGACACCCTGGGGCAAGGTGAAGTACCCGTTTAGCTCCCCGATCAGGGTTACGTGAAGCCATGGGTGCAGGTGGTTGATGAGGTTAAATAGCAGCCGATAGATAGTTGTAGATTATGGTCTCCAGCTTCACGACGGTAGGCAGAGGATCTCTTTTTTTTGGGGGGGGGGGGGGAGACACTGGCTACGTTCTTTGACCAGTATGGTCATTGCTAAGAAGGAAAGCAATTTCAAACTACCTTCATTTCAGATGCCAAGAAAATTTCAGAAACGGCGTAAATGGGTGCTCCATAGGAGCAGCCCTGCCCGGTAGGGATAGTCATGCTTTGAAGAAATGTAAAAATTTAGAACTAAAGATCAAAATGGGTGACTTCAATGCGAAAGTAGGAAATCAAGGTGATGGATGCACAGTAGGTAAACATGGTTTGGGAGAACGAAACGAGAAGGGATACAGACTTGGAGATTGGGCACATGGACATGAACTGATTGTCGCAAACACCTGGTGTAAGCAAAATCACAAAGGATTATGGACATGGAGAAGTCCTGACAGCAGGATTATAAACCTGATAGATTACATCCTGATTAACAGAAGGTTTCGAAATGCATTAACAGTCGCCAAAACAGATCCAAATGCAGACTGTTGCAGTGATCACATATTGATTATAGGCACACTGAAGATATAGTAAAGAAAATCAAGTATACACCAGGAAACACTAAATATGATCTGTGTGCATTAAAACATGACAAGGAAACCCAAGACAATTTTAACAAAGAAGTAAGGAACAGATATGATGTATTGTCTGATCTAGAGAACTTATTTCAATATATGGATGATCAATGGGAAATGTTTTCCATATTTGGAAAGAATGAGGTTGCGGAGAATCGGCAGGGGTTCTGGAAGAATCTCAAAACTGAGAGGGAAGACCAGGAGAACTTTTAATCAGATAGCGGTGGGAACGATTTGTAGTGTGACTCTTCGCTGGCTGTTGAACTAGGGGACGGAGCACGTATGGGAATGTCCTGAGTGCAGTAATGTCGGTTCTTAAGTCAACTCAACTCAACTCAACTGGGAAATGATGAAGAATTCAATCAGTTTGGTTGCAGAAACAACTATTCCAAAATTAAAGAAAGTAGGCCGTAAGAAATGGATGACTGAAGAAAGTTTAAGACTAATGGAAACAACAAGACACAACAAAAATAATCCTGACAAATACGAAGAGATGCACATGTAAATCAGAAAATTATGTAAAGAAGCCAAAGAAGCATGGCTTTGAAAATAATTGAATAGAAATTGAAAAACAACACAAAAGTAAAAATACCAAATTAGTGCACATAAGAATTCAGGAGCTAACTAATAAAAGAACACCTACATCAACAGGCTGTCTGAAAACAACAGATGGGAAAATCATAATAGAAACACAGAAGAACATGGTCAGATTATTAAAAACACCTTTATGATGATACAAGAGAAGAACATTATCATATTCGGAGTAATAATGAAGGACCATCAGTTCTGAAGATAGAAGTTCAGAATGCTCATAACCATATGAAATCTGGCAAGACCCCGGGTCCAGACAACATCTCAACAGAAATGATCACTGCCCTAGAAGAATATGGAATAGATCAACTCACCAGGCTGCTGAACACAATGTATGATACTGGAGATATACCTCCTGAATTATGTAATTCTATATGTATTGCAATCCCGAAGAAATCAGGCGCTTTGGAATATGTCAACATCGAACAATTAGTATAATGAGTCAAAGGAATTTGCTAAGAAGTATCATGCAAAGAGTTAGGAAGAAAATACAACCCGAAATATGAGAAGAATAATGTGGGTTTGTAGAAAGCAAGTGAATGCTGTGTATATGCTGAGAACATTAATTGAACGTTCTATAAAGGTAAACAAAGACTTACATCTTTGCTTTATTGACTACACGAGGCTTTCGATAAGGTAAGACATGTCAACGTGATAGAGATGCTTGCAGATCTGTAAATTGATGGGAAAGACCTTAACCTCATTAAAATAAAAAGACAAATATTGGGGGGGGGGGGGGGGGAAGCTGCCATAAAGATTGATAATGAAGTAGGTCAAAATCAGCCTATTAAGAGAGGTGTGAGACAGGGATGTGTAATGTCTCCAGATCTGTTTTTCCCTGTACTGTGAAAGTATTTTCAGAAGTATAGAAGGCATGGAAGGAATCATCATTGGCGGACATAACATCAATAACTTAAATACGCAGATGATACAGTATTGATTGCAAACAATGAGCAGGATCTGCAAGATTTAGTAGATGCGATCGTTGCACGCAGTGAACAATTAGGGTTAGAAATAAATTGTAAGAACACACAGATTATGGTCTTTACTAAGAAGAAAGAAATGTCACAATGTAATATACAAGTAAATGGGAATATTCTTAAATAAATGAATAGGTACAATTATCTTGGAACAGTCATAACATCTGAAGGGAGATGCCTTGAAGAGATTAGAACAAGAATTGCCATGGCGAAGGTAGCCTTTCGCATGATGCAAAACGTAGCTGTCAGCATGCGACAGCGCCCCCTTCCCGGTTCACAGCTGTGATTGATTGATTGATTGATTGATCTAGGAACCGACATCACAGCATTCGGGGCATTCCCATAATCGATCCGTCCCCGTCCTCAGCAACCAGCTCACAGCTGTGAGAGGCTGGCTAACCCAGGCATGGGTAGCCGACTGTCGCTATTTAGGTCAAATCAGCTGTCTTCGTACGACGAATCTCCAGAGTACTTACGTACGTCATTAGGGATTTCCCCGGTTATTTTTAACACGTGGAAAGTCGGCTGACTTGCATCAATTAGTGAGTTCTAGAACTTATAAGGTTCTCGACTGGAAGGTCAAAACGCACATTAAGTTTATTTCGTGAGTAAACTAGACGTGGTCACTTGTCAAAGACTTAGGAGAGAGCTCTAAGCTAAAGAGAGCTAAAATAGAGCTTAGGAAGAGGGCAAGTGACGTAACAGGATAGGTGACCAGACAGAAGAGACACCAACGCTATAAATAGCTATAACGGGACACACTTGTGTCAACAAGGAGGGCAACCAGTGCAGATGAGCTGGGGTTAACCAGAGACTGGGAAACCCACTGCACGAGGTAAGGACCAAGTAACTCTGGTCAACACAGCCCAGTGCCCAGCACGTAATCTAACGAACGCACGCTGAGCTAATTGCTCGTGGCTGAACACGCCACGCTCAGCGGGCTCAGACAGAGACCGGGACGGCGTAGGAATCAGACGTGTATTCCGCTAGGGATACTTTGTAGTTGTTAAGGACAGTATAATAGTTATAATAGTTTAGCTTAGCTTCAGTGGTTATAATATTAATATCATCTCCTCATTCCATCTTATCGTCATCACACCCTATGATGTTTAATACCGTTGTGGTATTCCGCTCGTGGAGCTATTTTATGATCAGCTCCGAATAAAAATGTATCCTTTTGCAAACAATACAAGTTGTCACTTTCGTGTAGTGCAAAAGAAGGGAATCCTTGTATGCCTGTCGCAAATGAGTTGCTGACAGGCAGGATACCATTTGGTGTCAGAAACTCCTTGAACCACCGCTCACTACCATTTGTTTATAGGCAGGATACCATTTGGTGTCAGAAGCTCCTTGAACCACCGCTCATTACCAATTATTTGCCATTTATAATACCACCTGGTAGTTGTTTTGAACCACCGCTCATTACCATTAGCCAAGATACCACGTTATCATTTCTCGTGGGGCTTGAACCACCTTAAAATTGTTGCCATTTAATTGAATGTACCAGTTAATAAAAATAGCAAAGTACTATTTGATTGTAAGTATCATTAGTATACTATTGTGAAAAGTACCACGTAATTTACCATTTTCGGAAATCCTACAGAATATTATGGATATATTAGCTATGTAAAGTACTTGAATGGAAAATGTATGAAAGATAAACGGTGATTGTGTATGAATTGTAAAGTTAACCATCAGTTGTAAACCATTGTTTGAGACTATCATATGTCATCATCTATCACAATCACGTTGGTATTTTTGCAAAAGCAAATTCTTGTCGCACAACAGTAGGAGAATAGAGGTTAAGCTAAAGTCATACAGCGCAGCTCAGTCAGAAACGATAGAAAGTGAAGACAAGACGACATTGACATTCATTGACGTTCATTTAGACTATCATACATTCACATCATTTACATTAATCATTATCATTTATATCACATTGAAGTTTACCATGCGTTGAAACTATAATAGTGCAATTAACAAACATGTATTGCACATCACATGCATGTTGCTAAAATGTTGATGTTCTATTAAACAGAGACATCAGTTATAAAACCAAGTCGAGCAGGTGTGTGTACGAAAGAGAGCGGCGAAACATCCCGAGGGCCATATTTTTCTGCAAGATTAGATGAGTATATTTTTCACTAATTTTGATATGCACCCGTAACGACGCATCCTTTTTTTTCAGCAAATGTTGTATATAGTTAACACAAAACAACTGTGAAATTGCATTTGGAAAATATATTGCTATCAATTGTCATATAACATAAAGCCTTAGAATGTTATCATTAAGTGACTTCATCCAGGCTGGTAAAGTATTAGAATATACTGGAGAAAAACTAGAGAAATGGGCAAACGAAAGATACAGAGAAGAGATAGATAGAAAAGCGGCTCTAGAGAGAGACCAAAGAGCATTAGAAAGACAACATCAAAAAGAGATGAAGGAGTTAGAGGAAGCCACTAAACAGAAGCAGATAGAGATGGACGATGCCACCAAGCAGAAACAAACAGAGGTGGAGTCACAAACGAAGTTAAAGATGAAAGAAATGGAGATTGACTCTAACACCCAGATAGCCTCTACTAAATTGAAAAGTTAGGAAGAACAAAATAAATTCTCCAAATATAAAGGGCTCATAAAGGGCTCACCCTGGCAGTGGTGACATCGGAGGGCAGCGAGATGCCGACCACAGTGTCACACAACAAGAAAATGCAGCAACCAGAGAGATTCATCCCAAGAATCACTCAATGCTCCAGATGTCAGAAGGCCGGCCACAGCAGAGCGACGTGCCGCAGTAAGACGGACATCTGCCGATACTGCGCCGCTCACCACGCCTTCAAGGAGTGTCCGCTGGCCAAGATGGACACGGACTTCCGAGCACCCAACAACAAAAGAAAGTGTGCCAACTGCCTGGGCAAACATGGAGCAAGATACCTGGGCTGTCCGTACCTGCAGAGACAGAGAGACGTCTTAAAAATCGCCATCATCACAAAGACACCATTCAAGGAAGCAATGCAGAGAGGCGAGACAGCCACGGGCATAGCACAAGCTGAGAGAGATCATTTTCAAAAGCAGATAGACGAGTTGAAGAAACAAGTCAAGGCACTGCTGACGACGAATCCGACCAACGATAATGAGAAGCTGCTGGCCGACATGAAAGAAATCCAGCTCAACATCAAACAAGAGATTCAGCGCATGGCTGAGATAAAGAAGGAGAACGAAGAAATCCTACAAATTATCAAGACCGAAAGAGAACTGCATAGAGCTGAAATGGAACTCTTTCAAAACAAACCAACAGAAGTTACACAAGAACTCACAGAAAAACCGCAAGAAGAAACCAAAGAGACCGAGTCTGAACAGCAAGCTAAAGCCAGCAGCCCAACCACAACGCCCAAGAGGGAACTACTATGCCGTCGGATCTCTGAAGGAGGCACAGAATACCCAGTCGACAAGGAGGAACTCAAGCGCCAGGAATTCAGAAGGCGCTAGGAAGAAAAAGAAAAGAAGAAGCCTAAAAAACTCCGGGGGAAACCGATGATATACCCATTAGTACACTACAACTGTGAGGCCGACTTCGAGTACTATATCGAGGACGGCGAAATCGTCCCATGGCTGACCACGGAGGAAGAAAACGCTAGGAAGCAGATACGCAAACGCAACAGTGAAAACTGTTTCCCCAAGGAGGAAAAAGAAAACGTCGAAAAGCTCCTACAGAAAATGCACAAAAAAGGAGACAGAATACCAAATAAAAAGTCCTTTTAAGGACTGCAACCAGTCAAGCCTGGAGCCTGCACCAACAACGAAAACAAAAGGAAACGTGCACAAAGGACAGCCGCCGACCGATCCCCAGCTGGAGTGTGATCACGAAAAGTCCTTATAAGGACTGCAGCCAGACGAGCCAGGAGCCTACACCAACAAAGAAAACCATAACAACAGAAGAGCATAAAGGATAGCCGCCGACCACTGCTGAAGTCACAGACACAAACGTTACATAACCAGTCCGAGATAGGACTCACAAGACAAGAATTAGGGTGAATAAACCCACAAAAACCACGTACCTCAACAATAACCACAGCTGATGAAGCAGGTTAGACGAGGTCAAATTTGGAATTTTTGTTTTTGAAATGGAACTGGAACTGGGCTCATCAAGCCGTTCAGTCAGGCGATTAAATATCAGCTTGGACGGAGAATGTAGAATTTCAACTCAGAACTCAGAAAATACCATTAGATGATTGGGTAATGATCTACATGAGAAACCTCAGTGGGGAGCCATTAAAGGTCATAGAATCAATACCAACAGAACTAAGAAGTAACTATCAGTACATACATGATAGGATTATGCAAGCATTTTCTACTCGACTGCTCCTGGATATCAGATCCAGTACTCACAGATACAGCCAAAGCCAACTGAAACGTTCTTAGATAATGTTTCAAACGTTCCAAGTATATTCAATAAATGGCTTAAGGCGGCAAAAGTAGGAAGAACTTTGATAAATTACAGGACTTAATGGTGATGGATAAAGTCATATCCACCGTTCCTACTCCCTTTGCTAAGTTCCTCCAACAAGCAGACATTGAATCTATTGAACAACTCGAAAAACGAGGCTTCTGCATATTTTTCCTCAAACAGGAACATATTTAAAACATCAATACATGATACTGAGATTACTGCCTTTGTTAAAAACATACCAAGCAGGTCTTACAAGCAAAAAGAGTATCAAAGAAAGATAATCCGTATCAGAAGCCACCACAATGTGGATACTGCAAATTGTTTCATCCGCAGTACTCCATGTGTGATAAGAGTCCCTCTTATCCTGCTCATCTAGAAATGATGATGAAGAAGCAGGAAGACAAACGAAACTCTTACAAACTCTTGTTAAATGCTTCTTTTGTTCAAGTTATGGCCATTATAGTTCTAAGTGTTTGGGCAGGCAAAGAATGAAGGCAAACAATGCTTTGCTCATCGATACATCATCTGACGATGAGATTGTAGTTGATTCTGAACTTGAAAATGTATTACCATGCAATGAGTGTGAGAGTGTGAGTGCAGCTACTGATATATTAGACGTTAATAAGTGTGACACGTGTCACCAGTTTCATACGGACGGTAAACTGAAATGTGGGCATTTTGTTCCATGTTCTAACGAAGATGCCAATGCAGCTTTAGCCTCCAGAGGCAATTTAAAGTTCCACGATGCACTGGTCAACGAACAACCATGCCAATGTTTACTTGATAGCGGCAGCACTTTACTTGGCGTTAAAAGAGACCTGGTGAAGCCAGAAGATTATACGGGTGAGTTTGTCAAATGCCGCACTTTCTCTGGAAACATCGAGAAATACCCGCTGGCAAAACTACGCATAAACACCCCGTTCCTTTCAGGCACATTTACATGCGCTATCCTGCAAAATCCCTGTACTGATTTGATTTTGGGTTGCTTGCCATCATTAAAACAATGTACTGATGAAGAAATATTAGCCTGGAAACAAACAAACACGGCTAATGCTGTAACGAGGTCAGACACTCAAACACATTACACTGACCTACAAAACGAAATGTTACAGTTGTTAACACCCACCGGTGCTAGTAACAGTGCTACTCGACAAGAATTTATCGAGGCACAACGCAACGATCAAACTATCGCACCTTATTTTAAATTGATAGGTGAGCGAGCGAAAGTTACTAAGAATGCATCTTGGTATTTTAAAGTACATAACGGAATTCTCATGCGTTATTATACAACAAATAACCATGAAATTCAGCAGACGGTGGTACCTGTAAAACACCGACAAAATGTGCTAAACAATTGCACATGAGTCACCGTTTGCTGGACATTTGGCCTATAACAAAACGAGAGCCAGAATTTTGGCACACTTCTTCTGGCCTAAATTGTGTAACGACATTAAATTGTTCTGTCGATCATGTACTAATTGTCAACATATAGTCGAAAAGGGAAAGCATGTAACAGCCAAGGTTCAACGGTCAAGAGTGGCCTCTAGACCATGCGAAAGTATAGCGGTGGACATTACTGGACCCCTGAATCAGGTGTCGAGTAAGGAAAACCAGTTTATACTAAGCGACTATGCAAACAAGGGTGCCAAAATCCTACACCTTGAACCCAATCAAAAGGTGCTACTTTTACTACCAGATAAACGTAATTTGTTACTAACATCATGGCAAGGGCCATTCAAAGTTGAACGAAAGATATCAGATGTCGATTATGAAATATCGATAAAAGGGAAAATTAAAGATATTTCATATCAACATGCTGAAGCCTTATTTCTCACGACAAGAACAGATGACAGACGAACAGAGTGCACCTACACCAATCAACCGGACGACAGACGTACACAACACAACTACACTAGGTAGGGCGACAGATCATGACGACATCGCAAACACACCTAGCCAGAAAACAGTACACACAGCTAGTACAACAACAGTACTTAATCAGACAGATGACGACGGAATAGAATTACCAGTCCCAACAGTAGACACGACAGGGACAATCGATAGCATACGTATAGAACCGAAACTTACAGACGAGCAACGACGACAACTGATAGAATTAGTAACTGAGTACAAGGACATTTTCTCTGACATTCCAGGTAGGACAGACAGAATAGAACACTATTATTCTGACTGATAACACACCTATCAAATGCCGACCTTATTCCATCCCATTGAGTTACAGGGAAAATCTCGACAAGGAACTGTTAAATCTTGAGTCGAGTGGAATAATTCAGAAATCACAGTCAGAATATTCTTTTCCTATAGTTCTAGTCAGAAAAAAGGACTCGACTATTCGTCTCTGCGTCGATTATCGGCGCTTAAACAACGTGACCAAGGTCGATGCAGAGCCTATCCCATCTTGTGACGACCTAATTCTTGATATGTCAACATCACGTATCTTCTCGAAACTGGATCTCACGAAAGGTTATTGGCAGGTCCCGATGGAATCATTCTCTATTCCTTTGACAGCATTCTCAACACCTCTAGGCCTGTATGAGTGGCGCTTTCTTCCTTTCGGTCTTCGTAATGCACCAGCCACTTTTGTCCGACTCACTAGGGATCTTCTGCACGGAGTGACCAATACATCTACTTATATTGATGACATTTGCATCCATACAGCAGACTGGACAACACACCTACTGAAACTGCGACATGTCTTCGATAGATTGCGATTATTTGGTCTTACAGTGAAACCCACCAAAGTGGAGTTGGGAATGGAAGAAATTGATTTCTTAGGCCATACAATCACCAAAGGCCAACTAAGAACTGATGAGAAAATTGTCACCAAGATTCTCAATCTAACGATGCCTACGACCAAGAAACAGGTCCGTAGCTTGCTTGGTCTGGTCAATTATTACAGCAAATTTATACCCAATTTGGCTGAAATCACCAGCGTTATTTCTAATGTGTTAAAAGCATCTGTAAAACTTAATGTTCAGGATGCAAAGTTAATCGGTGCGTTATCAAAATTGAAACATTTATTTAGTGTTCCACCTATATTGCGTTTGCCTAATGTCAATCTTACGTATTTCCTCCGTACAGACGCGAGTTCCATTTCCATTTCTGGGGTCCTAGGCCAGTTTTATGAAGGCAAGTTTCACCCAATAATGTACGTGAGTCGTAAGATCAGCCCTGCTGAGGGAAGATACTCAGCCTCTGAATTGGAAGCTCTAAGCGTGATCTATTGTATCAGGAAACTTCATCGATTCCTGGCGGGTACAGAGTTTGTTAGTCGAAACCGATAATTCGCCTCTTACGGTCATGCAAACAGGGGTTCATCGCAACAATAGGATTTACAGGTGGTCCTTAATTTTGCAGAATTATGCCTTCACTATTAAACATTTGAAGGGAAGTTTGAACTCTCTGGCTGACACATTTAGCCGACCTTCTCACATTGAAATACCTGAAATACGAGAAGAGAGCGACCTTACATCACCAAAAACATTGACACTGTAATTACCTAGTGCCCTATGTGGTGATTGTGAACATTAAAGTGCGTTACCATCGCCAGTCGCTTACATCTATGTAATATAAACTGTGTCAGCATTATTGCAATGAACAGACGCATTTGTGAACTGTCTACACCACTACCACTTATACAACCCTTGAGTGGATCGAAATGTTAGACTTGAACCTACACCAACCAGTAGCATACCATTAGTATGAACATTACCCAGGATGAGAGCGTAAATCAGACTTTGTCTTATTGAACTTTGTTTTCGAGGACATTCAACAGAGGACACAGGTCCAACATCACACCTGGATGTAATTAGTTAGTGTAGTTAGTTAAAATTAAATGTGATATGTATATAATATGTTTTTATAAACAGTCGCGTACAACTTCATATTTTGTGGAAATATTAGAATTATTTATGTAGATTTACCATATAACGTTATTTAGGACATTTCAGAGTTATAATTTACCTATAGTTAGTTAAGAACTTAGTTAAGTTAACATCTACATCATATTACTTTAATTTATCACCATTTCAACTTATTTAGTTAGATAAGTTAATTAAAACATCACTTACAAATTAACCCGATCATTTAGTAATTTATATCATTCCATTTAGTAAAAACACTTTAAGGTAAATAACCCATTTTCCCTTAAATTAAATTAATTATTTAGATTATTTCCCTTAGATAAATTTAGAACAGTGCACCAACCCAGAATAGATTAGTTAGATCAGTCATTACCATAGGATTGGTAGCGAACAATCGTTTTCAATCATGTATATTTTTGTATATATTGACAAGTGCAGAAAGACAGCACAGTCATGTGGCTTGAATACCCATGTCAGCCAACCATTTAATGTATATATTTTTGGTTCATTCCATGCATTATTACTTGAACCATATTCTAATGACGAACCCAATATTTTAAAACCACTTTTGAATGAAAGGTGAACGAGAGATGTGTGAATGATAAAGAAGAGAAGAACGAAAGATGTGTGAAAGATAGAGAGAGAACAAATTAAATTAGGAGAGTGAGAGAGATATTGCGGTATTTTTTCACCGCACAAAACGACTTGTTGTGACTTGTCTGCGTCAATCTGTGTAACCAATGTGTTGTCATTTTTTATAAGTGTGTAGTCGCCATACTTTAGTGAGAAACATAGGGAACATATTTTGAGCATCTTAAGACGGCACTGTAGACATAAATTAGTATAACACACTCATTTGTGGCTACAATAAACCGCTTTAAGGCGCTCGATAGAATGCATACACGTAAATTAGAAACGCATACACATGTTAGTAAGTTAAATACACTTTAGTTTAATAGAAAACACACAACCAACCAGAAAAACAAACAGATAAACTTGCATACACCATTACTTTCAAAGAACGACAACTACTCCAACAGGGGACACAATAATATCTCTAAAACCTTAATGTAACACTTAAATATTCCTTCACAAGCGGAAGCTAAAAGGTGAAGAGTTGCACAGATAGCATGCATACGAGTTGGGGCCATTATTATATGAGAGCATGAACATTTAGTGTCCACGTTTTGCACTCATAATAGAGGCAAGTTGTTAGGGGATTGTTAATTTTGGACAATCTGAGGACAGGCCTTATGGCATTGGATCCGGACCTCACAATTCTCAGAAATATAATGACAGGTTATAGCCAACTGTACTAGTGTGATGAGCTACTCAATTAGCCAAGTGAAAGTGATACAACAGTGTGACGATGGAAAAGGAGAGATCTTGTCCTATCCCCATAAGAGAAGTAGAGAACTCACGAAGTCTTTGACAAAATTAGACAGCCAATTTTTGTAAGATTACTTGTGTTAACCCCACAACTTAAAAGTTTGTAACACAACAGGGGAGGAATGAGAGCCTGTCAAAGACTTAGGAGAGAGCTCTAAGCTAAAGAGAGCTAAAATAGAGCTTAGGAAGAGGGCAAGTGACGTAACAGGATAGGAGACCAGACAGAAGAGACACCAACGCTATAAATAGCTATAACGGGACACACTTGTGTCAACAAGGAGGGCAACCAGTGCAGATGAGCTGGGGTTACCCAAGAGACTGGGAAACCCACTGCACGAGGTAAGGACCAAGTAACTCTGGTCAACACAGCCCAGTGCCCAGCACGTAAACTAACGAACGCACGCTGAGCTAATTGCTCGTGGCTGAACACGCCACGCTCAGCGGGCTCAGACAGAGACCGGGACGGCAGGAATCAGACGTGTATTCCGGTAGGGATACTTTGTAGTTGTTAAGGACAGTATAATAGTTATAATAGTTTAGCTTAGCTTCAGTGGTTATAATATTAATATCATCTCCTCATTCCATCTTATCGTCATCACACCCTATGATGTTTAATACCGTTGTGGTATTCCGCTCGTGGAGCTATTATATGATCAGCTCCGAATAAAAATGTATCCTTTTGCAAACAATACGAGTTGTCACTTTCGTGTAGTGCAAAAGAAGGGAATCCTTGTATGCCTGTCGCAAATGAGTTGCTGACACACTGGTCAGGAGAAAAACGTGATTCTCACGTAAAGTGAGTAAAACGTGCAACATGACTTTTCCGAGTTGGAGTGTTTACTTCGCAACCGGAACAAGGCATAGGGACATCACTTCGATCTGAGACTCCACCGGGAACAGAGCTCCAGAACATCAGCTAATATTGTCAAGAATTGTCAAGTTTGAGGCTTGTTAACCACAAGACAGTAACGTCAGCTGAGAGGTGATAGTTCATGGTTTTCACGTAATACCTCTTTACATTCTTTCATTGTGTAATTCAGCGTAACATTGCGTTTGAAAGACATCTAATTAGTTATGCGAATACATAATGAGTTGGCGATCGATAATTGACAGCGCGCAGCTGCCACTCGCTCGTGTTTACATTTGTGTTTTCCGTTCGCGAAATGTAACAGATTAGTTTACACAATTGATGACTTGTAAGTCCATTAGTATGGCAAACTACAAACATTCCCGTTCTATGGTCGAGTAATTTCGCTCCGCGTGTAAAAGTTTCCGACTTACGTAAGCCACTGGGCATAGGACCGAAGTTGTGAGATCTTGTATTTATTAGTGAAGTTACAGAGTTGTGGTAAAGTAGTATTATTACCTGTGAAATCCAAGCTAACTTAGTTCAGTATTTACTGTTACTGTGCTTAGTAATTCTGTGGTTAGGCTGTAGGAGTATTTCAGACACTGTCATTGGAAGAGCAAGTGTGATTCGTAGATCTAAACAGAGCATGTAGTTCTAAGGCGTTCTAGGATTAGTTACCGCTATTTTGTGATAGATAAGTAGTGATGGTGTCAGTCCTAGGAATTGTTTTCTTGCTATAAGGAGTGATCATGTGCTGTGATGATATATATAGTGTACTTTGTAGCATGTATATATTGTTATGTAGTGCGTTATATACCTAAGCGAATAGTCGACGTTTGAGGCAGTCCGACACGAGATACATATGCGTTATCGTCGCGATTGTGTGAAACCTTTCTAGTCTTTTCTACACTGCCCTATGACTTTTTCTTGATTGATCCTAAGTGCGTGAGTGATTGGATGATTGATGGAAGAGAAGGTGTATTGCTGTTTAATGAGACTTGGAGATGTGTGGGATATGGGATGCAAAGCAATGATAATATGTATATAACTGGCACACTAGGCCAGTTGTGATGTTCGGTCACCACCCAAGGCTAATCCGCTTGGGGGACCAGAACAGGTAAAGACCCTTTGAACATGTAGGGTGTTAAATACGTTTAGACACAGAACTTCTCGCCTCAAGGACAGATGTGGATCAAGAAGGGTTTCGCTGTCGTGTGGGAAAGTATCCCACAGGCGAAATGGATTGTTATGACATTAATTGTTTATTGTTTAGTACTTGCTTAGATGTTAATTACTTGATAAACAGTATGTCATTGTCCTATGACGCAGTATGTCATTGTCCTATGACGGGGAGTGGTCTAGGGACCAGCTCTTCCCGAGGTTTAGTGTTATCTTAGTGTAAATAGAAGCTGTACAGTTCTTCATACAACCACCGAAGACAAGAGTCACGTAGGAATATGGGACAGCAGTAAGATCAGACTCGACCTTTTCGGAACCTACTCCTTCCGACAGGCTGATCCAGGTGTAATTCTACATTGGATATCTATCCATGCTTCCACTATGTATATAGGGATGATTCCCAATTTAAGTATATAATACAATATATGGCTGAAGGCAGCTTATTGTAGTGGATGATAGCATGTGCATCTTAGTATGGTACCGAGTGCTCTCACCGACCGCCCTTTCTTTTCAGGTGTTGCCTTGTTGTTGAAGACCTATAATTCTGGTGTTGAAGATCTATAGGGCTGTTGTTGATGACCTATAGTGCTGTTGTTGAAGACCTATAGACCTGTTGTTCGAGACAAGGAGTACTGTTATTTAAGACCTGCTTTACTATTGTGGAAGACCGACAGTGATGTAACATGAAACTTACGGTGGGTTGTATCATAAGTCTACAATCTAATGTCTGTGGTATAGAATTCTTACAACGACCCAGTGTTGTAGTTGACTTCTTCACTGAAGCCAACCTTCCAAGGAAAGGTTTTGTTTATGGACATGATCCAGAGGACCACTCCGGCTGGGGAACATCGACGCTCTGGGAGCATTTCAGCTAGACTATTCTGGTTGAAGGACACAGAACCTTGTCAATATACAAGCAGAAACCGTAGGTGTTTCACAGTGATACGTCCTCCTACAAACGTATAGACACGTGCACTGTTCGTTTATTATTCCTTGGTTCTAGACCAGACTCAGATGGAGTCCAGTCAATCCTGAAGCAAGATATTTCTGTAGTTATTCGTCTACCAGAGAGTAGAAGCTCACACGAGAGACACATCAGACTTTGTTATGCTTTTGCCTTAGGGAGTTCTTCTAGTCATGCTGACGAGAATCTACATCGCCCAACCAAGGGGTTAATCAATATGTGACTATATTTAGTGACTGTGGCAAGACTCTATTTTCAGCTATTGTCCAGGTGCATCAGGGGATACCTCATGGTCGAGGGTCTTCCATCCAGACTGTGTAGACTAGCAGTCAAAGAGACACTGGGTAGGGACAATTCTCGTATTTGTAGAGTCCTGTCATCGGAGGTCCTGATGGCTAAATTCCATTTCTTTGATCACCGGTTGCTTGCGGCAGGTAAGACTTCAAGTGTTCCAGACAGCAGTGCTAGAAGAGAGACGGGTGAGTCAAAAGGACCGACTCGACGGAAACACCTTGCAAATCTTCTGCTACGCCTCGTGATGACCGAGGGAACATCTCTAACTCTATCTCGAACCGTTACTCTATATTGTAAATAGATCATTTCCTATCAGGACGTTCCTTCATACCTGTGTCTATTTATTCATTGGCACATTGCCGTCTTGACAGACGATAGCTTGTGCTTTAAAAAAGCATAATAACTTTTACGTATAGCGGTAGCGAGTGTGACTGATAAGGCCAATGTGCGCTGTAAATGTCCGTTCACAGTGGGTGCATGTGAACACGTGGTCATTTCCACCATCATGCACCATCTTACGTCTCAAACGCTTGGTGTGTGACTTATCTGCAATAATTTTCTCCTTTGACTTTATTCCATTTCTGATATTTGCCCTCCATGCAACACGTTCAGCGGCGACTTGCTCCCATTGTGCATTATCAATGCCTGTATCAATCATGTCCCGCTTACACACATCTTTGTATCGTAGTAGAGGCCGACCCTGTGATCTCTTACCCGTCTGTAATTCACCAAAAAAGATGTTCTTTGGTATTCTACCATCATCCATCCTCCTAAGATGTCCTATCCATCTAAGTCCACGAAGACTGAGCATGGAATAAACTGTCACACAACCTGATCTTTCCAATACTTCAGTATTTGTGATTTTGTCTTGCCACTTAATACCAAGAATTCTTCGCAGACACCGCATATGAAAGCTGTTTAAATTTTTCTCTTGGTGTGAGTAAGTTGTCCAGGTTTCACTGCCATAGAGAAGAGTACTAAGGACACAGGCTTGATAGACAAGGACTTTTGTTTTGGCAGTAAGCTTCCTGTTCTCCTAGACTCTTTTTCTTAACCTGTTCATTGTTGTTCACCTGTGTCTATAGTGTAAAATAAAGTGCTTAATTGTTGACATGTCTTTCCTACGATTATTATTTGTGGTCTTGGACGAGTCCTGAGTAGTACTTGGTACAAGGTAGAGGGTAGATAGTAGAGGTATAGAATATGGGAGGGGCCTGTAGACTAACAACATATGTTACCTTGCAGAGGGGGTCAGTAATAGTAGTAAAAGTGTATCTACCTGTCCAACCCCTGGGGTTAGTATACATGTGAGTGTCTGGGATACCTTGGGCTTGTATTCATTCACAACAACTGTCGTAATAAGTGTGGAGTGAGGGGAATCAACACCCACATTCTTTTAACTCCATATCATTATCTTGAGGATCTCCTGGATCTCTGTCCACAAAACCCCATCAGTCTTTGGATCTCTCTCTCTCTCTCTCTCTCTCTCTCTCTCTCTCTCTCTCTCTTCTTCTTCTTCTTCTTATCACTGGACCATGCCCCCTCTCATTCTTTTCCAAAACATACTACACAACTCTAGCTTCTAACAAAATGACAAATTAATTTATTAAAGAAAAGTGTCAGGTATGTTCAAAGTGTGTGTGTAGAATGTCTGTCGTATAATCTAGGATGTATGCAGAATCAGACCGAACAGCTCAGGATCAAAGTCTGCTTTCATCACCGTACCGGCCACACAACAGCACCATAGATCAAGTACAGAAGGACCTCACCAAATGATGCGTCTCTCAGGCCAGGTGTCGACTTCCTCCAGTGACTCTTGGATAGGTCCGGATGCCTGGTCACCAAGGGTGGATGTAGTCCAATACTGACCATGAATCCGACACACACAGTGTAACTAATATGTCACTACAAGTTCTGTGATCTGATAATCCTTGTACAGTAAAATAAATGTTTACTGTCACTTTGAAACAAAATGTTAATTGTTA
Source organism: Cepaea nemoralis (assembly GCA_014155875.1). Classification (NCBI taxonomy): domain Eukaryota; kingdom Metazoa; phylum Mollusca; class Gastropoda; order Stylommatophora; family Helicidae; genus Cepaea; species Cepaea nemoralis. The sequence goes on from JACEFZ010011114.1 coordinate 19,313, forward strand.
ATTTCTCTCAGGAATTCACCATTTGGAAAACACAATGTTAATTGTTAATTTCTCACAGGAATTCACCATTTGGAGAACGCAATGTTAATTGTTAATTTCTCTATATAAATACTATTGTCCCCGTTACTGGTGTTATTGTAAGTATCTTCACTCTAATATGATGAGAACTACCACGGAGGAATCACTCTTAGATGATCGTCGGTTCCTGCTCAGCAGAGGCCAGGTTCTTGCAGACCCTCTGGGTTATGGGCCCAGTGCAAAGGCCGCCGAGTAAAAACTGCCTTCAATGCTCGAGCCATAATCTTCTTCTATGACTTGTCTGCTAGCTTTTTTGGAAACATAGTGGAACCTGTTGAAGAGAGAACACCCGGTGAAAGCAACCCGATTCCGACCTTCATTACGTGAGTGTAGGCCGACGGCCGCACTCAGATATTTAACAGAGAACTAAACTCTGGCATAAGGCAGAGGAGCTCATCACATCGGTCTGAGTCATGGTAAGACAAGGAAAGACTAAAGGAAAAGCGCAGATACCCAGTAGTACCCTACTGGAAGATCCAACAATCTGACATTTCCCTTATCCCCCCCCCCCCCCGAATATCATCCCTCTACCTTGTTCTTAACTCACTGAGTTAATTGATATCTCACACTAGCTAGTTTAAGCAACGCGATAGCCTACTGCTGCCGACGCTCCTATAAAAAGTTCTCACAACGCACATTACTACGCTCGACTCCTAAGAATTATCTATTTTGGTCTATTTAATTAAATTACCATATATTTATTCCCGTCTGAAATCGAGACCACTAAATCACACAATGGACAAATGTCCGCCGATGTAAATCAACATAAGACACCGTGGTCTCTTTCCATAATCAGAACAGGAAGATCCAACACTTCCTTGTTGCCTCACAACATTTGGTCGACTCCCGCCAAAGGTGTTTGTCCAGACTGTTTTGAAACTGTGTCTGAATGACGTCACAAATCTGACTAGACACTAGGCGTCGAGAAACTATTTTTTTTCTCTCCTTTTCCGACTCGATGTAAACAACCGGCCGGCTGTCCCGCTTTGATCTGGGGAATTGTTCCCGGTACTCCAAAAAGTCTTGCCGGCTTGTGATCTGGAGAAATCTGTCCCCCACAACAAAAGATCTTGCCGACTCTCATCAGGACAGTCTGTCCCCAACATAAAAGAATGGCGGCTGCCTGTAGACGAATGGCGCGACAGTCTTTCATCGATCGACAACTCCAATGAATTCCGCGACAACAACCAAGGTCATCCTGTTACATCGACTTGGCGTCAAACCAAGCAGTGAACTAGGGTATGCCTACCCAGCATGTGATGACAGGATTCGACAGACTGCGCGGATGAAATCACTGATGATTCAACGGACAAGACGGCCTTTACCTGTAAAGCGATGCTGAACGTAATGAGCACAGCAAAGCACGTAGAGTGGTCATCCACTGCACCTGATACGTCTCCAGTCGTCTTGACTTGTCTTGTCACCGGACTCAGATGGACTCATGCGAGAGAGTGAGGTTGACGAATTACGCAACTCTTCCTCACTTTAACCCATTTCATCGCGCAAGTCATTCTTCATCGATCTTCATATATCACCTTCAAGTCCTGTGGCGATGGGCGAGCGGCGAAGCAGAAGGCGAGGGTACGCTATAAGTCGTAGTCGCAGACCTGCACACAGGCGGCTCAGGTCATATTATCGTCTTCTTCTGACCGGAGCAGCAGTGGGATTCGGCAGCCCATGAGTGACTGAGCAGCCTTTTATAGGAAAGTACTACTCACCTCCATAGCATGAGGAAGGGGCTAGACAAGGTACCCTAATCATTGTCTGCTCCATCATTACCTAACCAGCTAGCCGCGGTTGTTGGGTACCCTATACTGCGGTCGGCATACAAACAAAGTAAAAATAGGTAAAGCTAAAAGAGCTAACCATATTCCCTTAACAATTGGAACTTGGAATGTACGCACCCTACTTGCGAGAGACGGCGCGTCTGGCCAAGAGAGACGAACAGCACTGATTGGGAGAGAACTGGCAGGTACAATATCGACATTGCAGCCTTGAGCGAGACACTACTTGCAGAAGAAGGCCAAATATGTGATGTATGTGCCGGCTACACATTTTTCTGGAGCGGAAGGAAAAGCGAGGAAAGACGCCAATCCGGTGTGGGATTTGCCATTAAGTTGGCAAACTAGCTGAATTTACGAAGGCTATAATTGACATGATTATGACTATTAAGTTACCCCTGCTGAAAGGAAAGAAGCATGCAACCATCGTTGGTGTCTACACACCAACCATGACAAATGAAGATGACGTCAAAGTTAGTTAGTTAGTTAGTCGACAGATCATCCTCGTTGTACATCGGACCATTCAGTCCATAAGTGCTTGGATCCCCTCCTCAGCAAATCCCGCAGCGTGTAGCGGCTAACGACGCCAGTTCTGTGTTGGTTTATCAATCTTCTTTGGCTTCCTGCGTAGTGTTCTTGTTTGGCCACCCCTCTTTTAGTTTGCTGCTCTCGCAGTCTGGCCATTGTTGTAGATTCACAGTCATCACTTGGTTCTTGCAAAAGTCTCACTTCTCGTAGAGCATTCAGAATGTCAGCCTGGTCCATGGCGCGTCCGCCCTCCACAGTAGCCTCACCTGCGAGCTTGTCAGCCCGCTCATTTCCTTGTACTCCCGCATGACCTGGCACGAAGATGAAACTAATCTTTGCCAGCCGAGACCGCTCCAGAGGCAGCAACCATTCTCTTCGGATCGACCCCTCCTCTATCCTCTTGATCATGTTCATTGAGTCGCTAAGGAAACAAGCCCTAGTGAATGTCTGTGTCTCGAGCCATGTTATTGCTTTACTTACTGCCATGACTTCCATGGTCAGGCTACTTGTGGTTTCAGTGAAAGCACCAGAGTCCTCCTTCACAATTCTCCCTCCGGCCCGAGCTGTAAAGGCCCATGAGCTTCTCACATGTCGGACGACCGACCCATCTGTGTAGATGACCGCGTCACTGTCTAGCGAATTCTCGAAAATCAACGCTTGCACTTCAGCCTCCACAGCAGCCGGATTTTCTTGTCTGCATTTTCTATCTAGTTGGATGCAAACTGAAAAGGATGTGCAGAAGTCTGTTGGCACTTGCACCCACTCCTCGCCAGGTTCTAAGTCCTCAAGTGAACACACCTGTTGAAGAATGTCTTCGGCTTGACCCATCCACGACCGTCCTCTTTTTAACCTGCTGCCCTTCACCTTCCTAATTTCACTATGCAGTGGATGCTGTGTGTTTGCGTTAATTCTGAGGTAGGCGCGTGCCCTGCAAACTTGCATTCTCTCTTCAATGGTTGGAAAATCAAGAAGGTAGCGCATCGCCCTGCATGCTGTATCTCTTGTACATCCAAGAATAATGCGCATAGCTTCATTCTGTATCCTTTCCATCCTTTCTATCTGCTTATGGCTGACAGTCAGGATTGCCATTGCATACTCCAAAACAGACATGACCAGCCCCTCGTACAGAAGACATAGATGGCGCTGCTCACAGTTTGCTGCCGCCATCACCCGCATCGCTGCCAAGCCCCGCTTGGCCTTTGTTATCACCTGGTCTATGTGCACATTGTAAGCAAGGTTTCGATCAAACCGTATCCCCAGGTAATTCATTGCCTGCGTTCTTTCCATCGTCTCTGAACACAGCATTACAGTTGGTGTTGGATTGTTGACAATATGATTATTCAACGAGAACCAAGTCACTGTTGCCTTTGTTGGGTTGACCATTGCCCCAGCTTCATCACACCAAGTACTTATGCGATTGAGTTCGGTTTGTAGTTCCACAACAACCTCCTCTCTATCCTTACCCTGACGATACACTAAAACATCATCGGCATATGACAATGTCCTGCCAGGTCCAGTGATCTGCTCACTGGTGATTCTCACTGTGTAGGCGTTGAACAGTACCGGAGATAATGGTGATCTCTGTGGTAGGCCAGGATATATTGTTGTTGGTTCCGAAGTCCAACTGCCACATCTAAAAACTACTTTCCGTTGGAAGAGGGCTGCAGCGATCCAACTAAGGAGGAATGGACTTACGTTTAGTTCAAGAAGCTGAAACATTAAACAATCCAGTGGTACTCTGTTGTATGCGTCCTCAAGATCAATCGCTGCAGCAACAGTTTCAGTGCCTGAGTGGAAACCTTCATGACGTCAAAAACAAGTTCTATGAAGACCTGCACAACGTCTTAACACCTGTTCCCAAAGGAGACAAACTTATACTCCTTGGGGATTTCAATGCCAGAATAGGCAAGGACACTGCCTCTTGGAGTGGCATCATTGGAAAGCACGAAGTCGGAAATTGCACATGCAATGGGCTCCTCCTCCTTCGGATCTGTGCTGAACATGATCTCCTGATCACCAACACAATTTTCCGCCTTCCCACGAGAAATAGGACATAATGGATGCACCCTCGCTCGAAACACTGGCACCTCATTGACTATGTCATCGTCAGGAAGAGTGACAGACAGGACGTTCGGTTGACAATATCTATGTGTGGTGCCGAATGTTGGACAGACCATCGTCTCATTATCTCGAAAATAAGCATACACATCAAACCATCACGGCGTCCTCAAGGGGTAAAAATGCAGAAAAAAATAAAATAAAAACTAAATGTCACCTGCCTAAACAGCAAAAACATGCAGCTGTCGCTTGAAATCATGCTGGAAGACCGCCTCAAGCCAAATGCTGCAGCAAAACAGGATGCGGAAACAGAGTGGAGAGCACTAAAGGATATAATTTACAACACTGCTATGGAAATCCTGGGTCCGCACAACCCCCCCCCCCCCCCCCCCCCCCGAAAGCATAAAGATTGGTTTGATCAAAATTCTGAAGACATCAACCAACTGCTGGCCGAGAAATATCTTCTCCTCTAAGCTCATTTGATTGACCCGAAGTCACCATTTGAAAACAAAGATTCCTTCAATAACATTCGGAGAGTAGTGCAGCAGAAACTTCGGCACACGCGGGATTCCTGACTGAACAACAAAGCTGATGAAATTCAAGAATTTGGTGACTGATGGTCTTCCATCACCAGGCATAGTTCCCCTCCTTAGTGGAGATGGGGGAACATTGGTCACCGATAAAAAAGAAATCCTTCAACGCTGGGCAGAGCATTTCAGCACTATCTTAAATGCAAATCCCTTCTTCGGTGATGAAACCATCAACTGTCTTCCTCAAGTTCCCACTAATGATACACTTGATGACCTGCCAACCATAGTGGAACTAAACAAAGCCATTCAGCAACTTTCCAGTGGAAAGGTGCCTGGTCCTGACGCCATCCCAGCAGAGATATACATGGCAGGTGGGCCGGTCCTAATAGAGCAGCTTTACCGTCTTTACAAACATATGGGTGAACGAGACCATGCGACAAGATTTCAAGTGCGCGTCAATAGTCCACCTTTACAAACGTAAAGGAAACCGCCAATCCTGTGACAACCACCGAGGCATCTCCTTGCTCTGAATCGCAGGGAAGATACTCGCCAGAATGCTTCTCAATCGCCTCACGGCCCAACTTGATCAAGGTCTTCTTCCTGAGAGTCAATGTGGCTTCAGAAAAGAACGAGGAACTGTTAACATAATTTCGCTGCAAGGCAGCTGCAAGAGAAGTGTCAGGAACAGAACTCCGAAATGTTCTCCACTTTTATTGACTTTACCAAGGCGTTTGATACAGTCAGCAGAGAAGGACTGTGGAAGATTATGGCGAAATATGGCTGTCCACAAAAGATTGTCCAAATAGTGTGGCTATTCCATGATGGTATGCATGCAAGAGTACAAGAAAATGGTGAACTGTCTGAGCCCTTTCCTGTCACCAATGGGGTGAAGCAAGGATGTGTCCTGGCACCAACACTGTTCAGCCTAATGTTTTCAGCTATGCTGACGAATGCCTTCGAGAATAATGACATTGGAATATAAATCAACTACCGAATGGATGGAAAGTTGTTCAATCCCAGCAGGCTGATAGCAAAAGCCAAAACTAACAGCGACACCGTCATTGAACTGCTGTTTGCTAATGATTGCGCTCTATATGCCAACACAGAGGTAGACATGCAACACAATGTTTCAGATTTCGCATATGCATGTGCCAACTTTGGGCTCAATATCAACTTGGAGAAGACTGTAGTTATGTATCAGTCAGCTTCCGGGAATAATCACACCATGCCGAGTATCAAGGTAAACGGTATAGACTAAGTGTTGTGGACAAATTCACCTATCTTGACAGTACTTTGTCACAAACTGACACAACTGATGATGAAGTGAATGCAAGAATCTCCAAGATCAGCGCGGCCTTTGGCAAACTGTACAAGAATGTATGAGACAGAAATAGAATAAGCCTGCAAACAAAGCTGAAAGCATATAAAGCAGTTGTATTATCCACACTGCTATATGCTTTGAAGCATGGACTGTTTATCAGCGACATGCTAGGAAGTTAAAACACTTTCACACAGTCTGCGTTAGGAAGCTATTGAAGATTAAATGGCAAGACACTGAAGTTCTAGAAAGAGCGTTCATGCCCAGTACCAACACTCTACTAATGAAAAATCAGATTCGCTGGGCTGGTCTCTTATCTAGTATGCCAGATCACAGGCTCCCTAAACATTTTTTTTGTACGGCGAGTTGTGTTGTGGCAAACTCCCCCTAGGCGGCCAGTGGAAACGCTTTAAAGACACTGAAAATCTCACTAAAAGCTCGTGGAATACATCTTGACACATAGGAGACTGCTGCTAAAGACCGTAATTCGTGGCGTACATTATTACACAAGGGTACAGTCACTTGTGAAGCAACCAGGACTGCAAGAGCTGTGAAGAAAAGGCTGGACAGAAAAAAAAACCACTGCAGGAGATCCTCCTCTTGATCGTCAAGCATTGTTTGCCTACATTGTCAAAGAACATTTCGAGCCAAAATAGGCCTTATCAGCCATCTTAGAACTCATGGCTCCATACTTTTCAACCCCACTGGATGAAATGAATGGTCATCATCATTCTTGATGGACAAACAACAGTAATAGGAGTAATAGTAGTGACGGCGGTGGTAATGATTGTGATAATTGTGGTGGTTTGTCTCGAACATATCAGTAGTAGATACATTATTAGTGAATAGTTATGTTCACGACACAAGGATATCCGGAAAATACTACAGTTCCCTCCCCTTTCTCCCCCAGAAGGAGAATCCGAGCACAGTACACGAACTCCGAACCAATACCTAGGACCCACATGTGTGTTTATATAACAACCAGATGTGTAAATGTTCATTTTGTGGATAGCTTTCCATATATTACTTGAGTTGCCTATATGGCCCTCCCTTTTCGACCTCCAACATTCGAGGTATTTTTAACGCTCCCAGGGTACACACAGGTGCTCCTAATTGTCGCCCTGATCTGGGAAAACTAGACATCTGATCTACCACTCGGATCTAGTTATATGTTATGTTTACTGGTTTTTCAGTAGCTGATTGACAGCAGTCAGCCCCTATTTTCAATAAAGTGTTGAATGAGTGATTTGTACTGTAAAGCAGGGGTGGGCAAACATTTTGTGCGTAGGCCCACATTGACAAATGGAAAGCTATTGGGGGCCGCACATATATTATGTCCACTTTGTTTACAGCAACCTATCACAATAAGTAATAGAACACTCGATGAGGTTTTAGGCTGAGTTCCGGCCATTAAATAAATGCTCCGTATCGATGGGGATTCAAACACATTTACATCAGGCCAGCAGGCATGTATGCTTGCTACAACGCTACCACTACTCCGCAAGGTACTGCATGCAGGTGACACACATTAAGATCACCAGGAGATGGAAGTGACGAAGAGTAAACGGGAGACTCCGTGTAAAATTTAAAATAGAAAACGTGCCAGCATCATATTGTGTATATGTTCGAAACAATGTGTTCTCTTCGGGGATTTAAACACAGAAGCCACATCCAATGGGTTGAACGGTTTATGACCTGGTATATTTCGCTGCATCTCATCAGGTGCATACTGCAAGGTTATACATCACATGAAGTGAATAAATCAAGAATACTTAGGTTGAAACACTTAAAACACATAGTTACAGATATTGTTCGAACGTGGAACATTAGTTATAATCCACAGAAATCACAAATTCAAAATAAAATTATTCTGTTTGCACAAACGTTAAGAGGAACGAGTCCTGACCGTAGTAATATGCTTATCTCAAAGATTAAGCAATGCATCTCTAAGTTCATACTATCTAATGCTGAAACTACGAATTGCTCACTAAATCAGTCGGGGTTCCTTAGATGACACGATCCTACTCGAATAAATGCGGCAATTCTAGAGCTAATACATGCTTACCAAGCTCCGACCCTCGCGGAAAGTTTTAGTTCAAAACCGATTACTGTTGTCCTCCGCGGGGCGTGGCGTTCCAAATGATGACTCTGAATAACTCTGTGTTGGTCGCATGGCCTTACATGCCGGCAAAATATCGTTCAAATGTCTGCCCTATCATATATCGATAGCACATGTCATTCCTACCCTGTTGGTAACGGGTAATGGGGTCTCAGGGTTCGATTTTGGAGAGAGAGCATGAGAAACGGCTACCACATCCAAGGAAGGCAAAAAACGCGCAACTTACCCAATCCCGGCACGGGGAGGTAGTGATGAAAAATAACAATACGGGACTCTATCGAGGCCCCGTAATTGGAATGAGTACACATTAAACCCTTTAACGAGAATCTATTGGAGGACAAGTCCGGTGTCAGCAGCCGCGGTAATTCCAGCTCCAATAGCGTATATTAAAGTTGTTGCAGTTAAAAAGCTCGTAGATGGATCTCTGATGCAGGCAGGAGGTCCGACTCGCGCCTGTTTACTGCCCGTTGTTCCTGCCCTACGGTCTGCAGGCTCTCTCCCGTGGGTGCAATTCGCTGAGCGTCCCGGGTGACCTGCGCGTTTACATTGAAAAAATTAGAGTGTACAAAGCAGGCCAGGGCTGCCTGAATAATGGTGCATGGAATAATGGAATAGGACCTCGGTTCTATTTTTGTTGTTTTCGGAACTGGAGGTAATGATTAACAGTGACAAACGAGGGACAAATCGTAATGCGGCGTTATAGGTGATATTCTTGGATCGCCGCAAGACGAACTACTACGAAAGCATTTGTAAAGAATGTTTTCACTAATCAAGAACGAAAATCAGAGGCGCGAAGACGATCAGATACCGTCATAGCTCTGACCATAAACGATGCCGACTAGCAGCCCCAGTTGAATTGAAGCGAAACAGAAACAAAATGGAATATACCTTGACTAGCAAATCTATCATATATAAATAAGGATCGTATGTCTGTCTGTCTGTCCGTATGTCCTTTATGTGTTCGCGAACGGCCCATCCGATTGAGATGAAATTTTCTACACGCCTTTCTTTCATTCCAGAGCTGTCAACTGTGATATTTTTTTAGTGTGAAATCGCCTGCTTACTCAGTATTATTTCATTTTTCATTTTTCATTATAATTTCATATATTTCAGGGGACCTAACTCCGTAAAAGTTATTTCAAGGGGCATAACTTTTCTGTATAACTTATAGTCATATTGTGGCATCGTTTTCAACGATTTATAAACTCTGTGTCCATAGTTATATACCGGCATATGAGTTATAATAAATAATGATACAAACTGTAAGGCATTTTTAAAGTTTTCATAAAAATAATGCACAATGCATAACATTGTAACTCATCTTTATTTGCTTAAGAAGTTACTGTAGTCATGCAGGTGATTAGCAAGCGTTTTCATTAAAAATAATGGATGGTGTGTGGAAGGACATTCTTTTAAGTTACTTTTGTTGTTGTATGAATTTAATGAGAACTTATATGACTACTTATATGAATTAAATGAGATGCTCCCCACCAGGGACTGGGCGAAGCCGGACAGGGTCAGGGAGACAGATAGACAGACAGACAGACAGACAGACAGACAGACAGACAGTCGGTAACGGGAACGAGAACTTATATGACTACTTATATGAATTAAATGAGATGCTCCCCACCAGTGACTGGGCGAAGCCGGGCAGGGTCAGCTAGTCTTATATATAAAAGGCAATCTCCGTATTTATGTATCTATGTATGTCCTTTATGCGCTCGCGAACGGCCCATCCGATTGAGATGAAATTTTCTACACGCCTTCCTTTCATTCCAGAGCTGTCAACTGTCGTATTTTTTTTTCTTCTTCCTCCTCCTCCCTCCTCCCATTCCCAAAATACGTACGTAAATATATGATGATGATGATGAAAGAATCCCCGAACCAAAACGCTAGGGAAAGGGAAGAAAATGACGTGACTACACAGAATCGTCACACGGCAATCATCATCATCAAGTGCCGTGCCGGCTGGCGTAGGCGTTCATGGCTCTCCGTAGATCTCAGTCTTTGGTTTTCTGGATCAACTCTGCTGCTGATATTCCTCCATGCCACGGCAATATCAATAACAATTCATCTTTTTATGTGTAAGGAAGTTATCTACAGTCGTGTAGAAGGGAAGAACTAGACGAGTATGAATTCGGAATGGCGAACTCTCTCCTCCTCTCTTCTCCTCCCTCTACCTCCTCCCTCCACCCTTCTCCTCTTCCTCCTCACTCTCATCCCTCTCCCTCCTCCCTCCTCCTTCTCCCTCTTCCTCTCCCCTCCTCCTCCATCCTCCTCCCTCCTACTCACTCCGCCTCCTCCCCCCTCCTCTCTCATCTTCCCTCCTCCTCCCTCTCCCTCCTCATCCCTCCTCCTCCTGCCTCCCTCCTCCTCCTGCCTCCTTCTCCCTCATCATCCTCCCTCCTTCTCCCTTCTTCTCCCTCTTCCCTCTTCCTCCCTCCACCCTCCTCCTCCCTTCTCCTCCTCTTCCTCCTCCCTTTCCTTCCTCCTCCTCCTCCCTCCTCCTCCTCTTCCACCTCCCTTTCCTTCCTCCCCTCCTCATTCTCCCTCCTTCCTCTCCCTCCTTCCTCCTCCTCCTTCCTTCTTCTCCCTCTGCCTCCTCCCTCCTCCTCCCTCCTTCTCCCTTCTTCTCCTCCTCTCCCCTCCTCCTCCTACCCTCTTCCTCTTCCCCTCCTCCCTCTCCCTCCTCCATCCTCCCTTTTCCTCCCTCCTCCTCCTCCCTCCTCCCTTTTCCTCCCTCCTCCCTCCTCCCTTTTCCTCCCTCCTCCCTCCTCCCTTTTCCTCCCTCCTCCCTCCTCCCTTTTCCTCCCTCCTCCCTTTTCCTCCCTCCTCCCTTTTCCTCCCTCCTCCTCCTCCTCCCTCCTCCCTCCTCCCTTTTCCTCCCTCCTCCTCCCTCCTCCCTTTTCCTCCCTTTTCCTCCCTCCTCCCCCTCCTCCCTCCTCCTCCCTCCTCCCTTTTCCTCCCTCCTCCTCCTCCCTCCTCCCCCTCCTCCTTCCTCCTCCTCCCTCTCCTTCCTCCTCCTCCCTCTCCTTCTCCTCCCTCCTCCTCCCTCTTCCTCCTCCTCCTTTCTCCTCCCTCCTCCTCCTCCCTCCTCCCTTTTCCTTCCTCCTCCTCCCTCTACCTCCTCCCAGACAGGCAGACAGACAGAGAGGGAGAGACAGACAGACAGACAGACAGACAGACAGACAGACAGACAGACAGACAGAAAGATAGTCGGTAACGGGAACGGGAACTTATATGACTACTTATATGAATTAAATGAGATGCTCCCCACCAGGGTCTGGGCGAAGCCGGGCAGGGTCAGCTAGTTGCGTATAAAGTCCGAATCATTTGGAAGGTGCCACTACATGCTTGGTCCAGACTCTTTTTCTACGGCTCTAAGCTGAGGGATATGGCTGAACGCTTCTAAGTCAATATCCCCCGGTTGTGAGGGCCTGTCCGTTACTCATCCTCTGCTGCATGGAGGTGAGATGCTGAGCCAGCAGCATCTGCAGCCTACCCTGTGCCTCACGTCTGTAAAGACGGAAAGTGCCACTAATGTATAACCATTAATGGTGAGAAAGCGTCCCAGTCAGTATCTAAAGCTCATAGAGTGAGCGTTATCAAAGGTGGAAAAGCATCCAATTGGCACGAAATATAATATTGCTTGGCTAGCAAATTCATTACGTGTAAGTCCGAAACGAAATATTGCTGTGTGGATGTCGTCTGCATACTGGTCCCTACTGGTCTTCGGAGGAGTAGCCTGTGCTGAACGGGAGGCCCAATATACGGAAGTGAGGCTAATCAGCCATATGCAGGACGTGACGATTTTTCGGGTGAGCCTAGTACCAGAGGAATATGTGTCGGCTCTGCAATTATGGAAGCCACATTGGATAGCGGAGAATGCCCATGGTCTGCCCCTGCCTTCCCTTGAGTGCTGACCAGTATGTCTCCAGCTGTTCTAAGTGTGTCAGCTGGGATAGGGATAACATCACAACAGTAAGAGTCGAGAAAGGTACCCAGAAGCACGAATACGAATACTGGTCGGCTAGCAAACCCATTTCGTGGAATTCCGAACCGAAAACTCTCTGAGTGGATGTCTCTGCAGACTGACCTCTCCTTGTTTTCGTGGGGGGCTGCCTGTGGCGAACGAAATGACCAACATAGGGAAGTAGGCTAAGCAGCCATGTACAGGCCGATTCCTTTGGTGAGCCTAGTACCAGAACCAGAGCGCTATGTTTCGGCTCTGCAATTATGAAGGCCTCCTTGGATGGCTGGGAATGCCCAAGGTCTATCCCCGCCTTCCCTTGCGGGATGACCGGGATGTCTTCGGCCGTTCTAACTTGGCCAGCTGGGATGTAGATGAAACCACAACAGTGAGAGTTCAATGTCCGTCTCAGAGTGAGAGTGGAATTCTTTCGAAACACCCGGGAAGGTCAACCCGGTCAACAAATGCCCACAGAAGTCGGATGTGTCAGCCTAAAGGCGCAAGTAAAGCAGCTTTGCTGTAAACAGGCACAACGCAATTCTCATCTCATTAGCACGTTGCCATCTTGAAAGACGATTGTTTGTGCTTCAAAAAGTCATAATAACTATTAAACATGGCGGTAGCGAATGTGACTGATAAGGCAAATTCGCGTTGTAAATGTTCGTCAACAGTGGGTGCATGCGAACACGTGGTAATTTCTACCATCATGCACCATCTTACGTCTCACACGCCCGGTGTGTGACTTATCTGCAATAATTTTCTCCTTTGTCTTTATTCCATTTATGATGCTTACCCTCCATGCAACACGTTCAGTGGCGACTTGCTCCCACTGTGCATTATCAATGCCTGTATCAGTCATGTCCCGCTTACACACATCTTTGTATCGTAGTAGAGACCGACCCTGAGATCTCTTATTCATCTGTAATTCACCAAAAAAGATGTCCTTTGGTATTCTATTTGATCCCTCTCTCGGCCTTCCTAGTCCACTCCAGAGGAAAGGTAACAACTATACATCTGGAACAAGACAAGCTGCAGAAGCTGCCGGATCAGCAAAGCAACGCTCTAACTGTCCGCCTGTTGGAGCTTCGATACAACGCAATTCCGTCTGGAAAAAAACACACCATGGATGAACGCAGAAAAAGAAGAAAGTGTCGTATCTGCACTTGATCTTGCCAGGGCCACTAGCAGAGGCAGTCATCCGAATGACATACAGCGACGTGGGGACCTGACGGGGTCCTTCCGGTACTTGGGGAAACAGTGAGCCTTCATTTAATAAAAATATTTAAAAAATTCTCGAGTAAAGAAAAGTTATTTAAAACAAAAATAAAACATAAAAAAAACACGTTAAAAGGAACACATGTAATTAAAATGTTGGAGGGACATAACACTATATCAGCTAATATTCAAAGGGACATTACTAAAAGAATCATAAGTCTATTATTATTTGATTTAAATAACTGCAGTATTTATAATAACCTTATAAAGGTTTTATATTAATTTTTATATATTTAGACGCCAAAAAAATTATATAACATTTTTAAGTTGCCTTTAAAATTTGTGTAAAAGTAATTGCTTTGTTTTATAAGAATGAGAATTTAATAATGCATTGTTTTAATCTAAGTCAATGTTACATAATATTTTTGGGCTTTCAATGGTAGGTAAGAATACGAGCTGGATAAGAAGAATTTTTGTCCGGCCTGTCAAAGGCCAAACACCCATTAATATCACCTTTCGGACCCCTTGGCTAAAGTAGGAGTATAGAATCTGCTCTTGATCTTGCCAGGGCCACATGCAGAGGCGGTCATCCGAATGACGCAATGACATGGGCGCCTCTGACCCCCTTTGGAAACACGACTCCTAAAATAGATTCTTAATTTTCAGCACGTTTGATTGTTTTACGTCATTTTGATCTCTCTCTCTCTCTCTCTCTCTCTCTCTCTCTCTCTCTCTCTCTCTCTCTCTCTCTCTCTCTCTCTCTCTTTATCTGTCTCTCTCTGTCTCTCTCTCCTCTCTCCTTTCTTCTCCTCTCTCTCTGTCTCTCGCTGTCTCTCTCCTCATTCTCCTCTCTTCTCTCTCCTCTCTCTCTCTCCTCTCTCTCTCTCTCTCTCTCTCTCTCTCTCTCTCTCTCTCTCTCTCTCTCTCTCTCTCTCTCTCTCTCTCAGAAGACACACATACATTGTTTAAACTGGAAGAAATCTAGATTTAGAGATTTTTCGTTTTTTTAAATAAGAGCTCGCTGTTCCCACATGGGCCAGAACCGGCCCATCAGGTCCTAGCATTTCTGTGTGTCATTCGGATGACTGCTTCTGCTGGTGGCCCTGGCAAGATCAAGTGCTGATACTACACTTTAATATTTGCAAAAAGGCAAAGAATGGATTCATTCATTCATACAGTAGCATGTCCTTTGCAGAACGTTGCTCCCATAACAACCTTCCAGAAAAGCTCTCGATCATAAGCAAGATGTCCCGAGTCCGATACACCCATCTGGAGATCATCCGCCACATCCTGCACGCATCTTCTCCTTGGCCTTACAGCCCTCCATTATTGTTCTCTCCAATTGTTACACAACATAAATCCTAAGACGCGACATAAACAAAAGAGTTGTGACACAAATTACTACACCACCATGAACCCAGGCCTGATGACACTAACTAGTGACAGCCTTAAATTTTTCTGTTAGGATTGTTTTAGTATCTAGTGATTGTTTTGTGTGATAGGTCAGTGTTTATGTTTGTAGTGTCCATTGTCTTGAGTTGTGACACTAAGCCCAGGTTTGCTGCTGACACCCCCGGGCAGTGCTGCACAAGAGAGGAGTTCCCTGTATGGTAAGTGGGCTATGATAGGTTGCCTCCTATTAAACTTTCACTCTACCTCATCCAGAGCAAAGATGGTTCTACCTCCAGCGTTAGGGACCGTAGTTCCCCTCCCGGTTGGTGCCCCTGACGTCACAGGGCCCACTGGTAAAGTCAGGTACTTAGTGGTACCTGTGAAGACAGAGGTACCTTGTTTTGGCCGGCAAGGTGGGCCAACCGTTGAAGAGTATGTGAGGAAAGTGAAATCTGCATAGAGGGCTGGTGCAGTATGTGATGAGGATAAAGTTGACATCATCTGGGAGAGTGTTACTCCCAATGTGTGGGCGGAGCTTGAGCTTAGGTCAGTTTGTGATGACCTGAGGAGATGCTGCAGACCATTCAGCAGGTGTATAGAGAGCAGCGCAGCATGGTGGAGCTGGCTGCAGTTTTCTTTTTCAAGATCCAAACAAGATGCCGGGGAATCCATCATGGATTTCTCTCACCGGGTCCACAAAGCCTTTTGTTTGGTGCTGGAGGCACAGAGAAAGAGGGACATGGTTGCTTGGGATCCAGTTATCCTGGGAGACTGGTTTGTGGCACAGTTACTATAATGTCCTCAGCAGAAGAATGGCAGAGGAGAAGATATCGCAAGATCCTTCAGTGACTTTCCTCTGTGTTAGAGACTTAGTTGTGCGATGGGCTGGTGCGTCATTAGCTCCAGAAGTCTGTGCATGCCAATATGTAGAACCGAAAGATGACAGTGCAGAGAGGTGGCCTAATGTCAGTGGTGAGTGTCAAGAGGTCCAGCATGATGATGTGGTGGTGGAGGAGCTTCGAGCTGAGCTAGGTCGGATGAGAGACTTAGTTGATTCATTGCTGCAGCCCAAGGTACGACGCAAGAGGTGCAATGTTTGTAGAAGCCGGACCCATCTTCAGAACGGGTGTCCGAAGAGAGGGGTTAGTGCTTTTCAGAACCCCTCTGGGGTGAATTGTGGGAAAGTGTTCTCAAGTTTAAGCCACCAAGACCAGCTGGGCCTTAAGCGACAACAGAGTCCGCTCCTGGTTGAGCCTTCTAAAGGATCAGCCCTAACAGTCTCGATGGGTGCAGTATCAACTTCGGATAGATAGATCAAAATTATTCGTGGCAACCAGGGAAATTTCTTTCGCTGCAAGAGGCGGAGAAAGAGGAGACGATGGAGGTCTCCTTAGGATCAGTAGTCGTCGACCAGTTAGAGGGTGTTAGGAATGTGACAAGTTGTCAGGGTAATGTAACAGGTGGTCAGTGTGTTGTGACGGATGTGAGCCAAAATATTCTGCATACGGATATGACGACTCGTGATTTTGTGCTAAAAGAAGATGGCGGGAGAACACGAGCAATTAACTATGCTAATTAGACATTATTGTGAAAACTAGAGTCTATGATGTTACAGTTTTCAGCAACTTAGGAATCCCAGTCTTCTGGATTGATAACTTTGGTTAATTAATTAGCAATTGTGTTTTGCTGTTTTTGTATATTATAATTGCAGGTGGATGGTGTCATGTGATAACATGTTTTTCTTTTAGAGTGTAAGAACACCAGGAAGACCAGATGGAAAGGGTGGCTTATTTAGGTGATGTGGTGCTGCCATGCCACCATATCCAGTAAGGAATCAAACTGCAAAGTTCAAGTATGATGTGGACATATTTGACTTAAAGTTATGTTCATACAGGAATCCTCAATCGACTGGATGCTGGTGTGGGATATTATGGAGATAACAATGTTTTGTTGACTCTGTATATTGTGTTCCTTTGTGTTTATATTCAGGTTACAGGTGACACATGATGAAATGTTCTTTTTAGTGTAGGGGTACAGGGTATTAGAAAAACAAGTCATTTAGGTTCCACAGTAGCTGCAGGAAGCTTATATTTGATCAGAAGAGACACATAGTATTATTTTTAAATACATTTTGTTTTGAATGTCCAGAGTTAAGGCAAGCGGTAACCAATATAAAGGTTACTGATTTATTGTTCAAGTAACTTTTATGTTTGTGGACTCATTTGTATGTAAGCGGTGAGGGTGTTGTTAATTTTTGATAATTGTGCTCTTATAGCATTGAGTAATGCTCAGTTAGCAGAGGAACTATTTCTCCTCACTGATATTATTTTGGTCATTAGTACTAATAACATGTACCAGGGTAAGGATGGCTTATACTTTTGTGTTCAGATTATTGTTGTTTTGAAATGACTGATACCTGTTGATGTACATTTACACTGTTTCACATTATAAATGATTCTTGAAGACTATTTTGTTAATAGTGGTGCTGTTTAGGGATATAACCAGCAGTTAAGTTTGTGAGGGCAATGTCCCTAAGAGTGACATGAAGTTTGTTGTTGTTGAGGGTTATGTTCCCTGACTAGGGAATTGCCAGGGCTTAGAAGCCTGATGTGACTACTTGTTCGCTAAGTGTGCCAGGAGTGTGAGGTCCAGTTGTCAAGGTAACAGTCAAAGAGGGGAATTATTAATTGTTTTATAATTGTTTGTGTAACACTGTTGACACTCGTGTGGCATGGAACTGTTTCTCCCTGTTGGTGTCACTAGTTTTGGTAACACTGCTTATGATATTAGTTTTGTCATGAATAATGCCTGGTATCAATGTAAAGGTGACCTGTATATGCATATGACCATAATTTGTGTTGTCTGATGATGTACATTTTTGGGGTGTTTCACTTTGTAGGTAATGTCTGACTAGGATGGGACTATCTTTTTTGGGTATTGATACGGTTGGGAGATATAACCAGCTGTTCCCATCCTGGGGCGGTAGCACTGAAGATGACGAGTTTCTTTTGAAAGTTGAATCCCTTGACTTAATGTGTGTTTCCCTTTTCAATGGGAACTGATTTTGTTTTTGTATTGTTGATGGTTGGCCAAATGAAAAGGAAGTTTGTTTTCATGTTTGGCGAAGGTGACATCTTGATAACCGTTCGTGTATGGAAATCATTGTTTTTTTTTTATTGAGGTTGCTGACATGATTATTGGGTTTGGGTGCATGTCTATGTAGGTATTTATGAGATTGGTGTGTCCATGTAATAATTGCATTTGTCATTTTGATGTCTGTTTATGTATAAATGTCATTGGTTTCTTGTTTGATTGATGATTATGTTTTTGGATGTGGTCACATTTGACATAGATTGTTTTTGCCTTTGCATTTTGATGGCTGGTTATGTGGAAATGTCATTGATTTCTGGTTGGATTGATGATTGTTTTTGGTGTGGTCACTGAAGACCAATGCTTTTTGGGGGAAACTAACTAGACATTACTCTTTAAAGAAATAGTTGGGGTGAGGAGATACAACAGTCTATTCTTTTTGCCGGGACGTCAAAAAAAGTAGGAGGATAGGAATTAACAGAGCCAAATCGGTGCACCTTGGTTTGGCCTGTTAAAGCAGTTTGAATCTGGACAGTACCGGAACACCACTTGTAACAAAGCAACTTGTGAATTCTTTGTCTGATGTTGGCCCGGCTTGTTGATAGGAACAAAAGTGCTGTTCTGTTGTATTGAGATGTGGGGAAAATCCCCTGAGTTGATCTGTGATGAACTAATGTCTTTGTTGTTGAAACAGAGCGGCTGACTAGTTAGTCTCAGCAGGTCTGGGTTCATGGTGGTGTAGTAATTTGTGTCACAACTCATTTTTTATGTCGCGTCTTAGGATTTATGTTGTGTAACTTATGTTTTTGTGATGCCTTATTGTCTGTGCAGTGTTGTCTGTGTCAAAGTTCTTTATTGTGTCAGTCTAACCAGCTATTGTTTAGGAACACCTGTGTTGTGGTACTTGGTGTACCCTTGTTGTCTTAAGTACTGTTGATTGGTTAGGGGTTACCCACTGTTGTTGTTTGATATATACAGTTGTCTGTTGTATCTGTTATTGACATTCAATGTGTTATCCAACATGTCCTGTTAGAAGAAATAAATAAAGAGCTTGTTTATTTGTCCTTGATTTGTTTGTTTAGTCTCTATTAGTTCGAGAAACATTGGGAATATAAAAGAGATCTCCATAACATTTTTGTGGATTTTAAAAAGGCTTATGATAGTGTCCATAGGAATAATCTATGGAATGCTATGCAGGAATTTGGAATACCAAGGAAGTTAATCAACATGACCAGACTATGCATGGAAGATATTTATAATATAGTAACATATAAAGATGTAAACTTGAAACTTTGCAAAACCCTTTGGAGGAAAGCGTTGACCAAACTTGGTTGAACATCAAGAATACAATTCAATCTACCGCAGAAGAATGTCTCGGTGTGTCAACCACGCATAGAAAGAACAGATGGTTCAATCAAAAATGTGAAGAAGCAGTCACTAAGAAGAAGAATGCCAGACATGTATGGTTAAATGACATCAATAACATCCAAAAGGAAGAGCATTATAGAAATGAATGTAAAGAGGCTACAAAAATAGTCAGACAGCAGAAGCGAGAATATATGAGTAATATAATCAAAGATTTGGAAACTAATCACCAGAAAAATGAATCCAGAAAGTTTTTTAAAGTACTGAAGTCAATGAAACGAGGGCACCAACAAAACACATATGGTTTAAAAGACAAAAATGGGAATATGATAAATACCAATGAAGAAATGTGCAACACATGGAAAGAATATTTTATTGAATTACTAAATTGTGAAGCTCCAAGTAACATTTTCCCACAGGAAGAGGTTCTAACATGCGAACCACAAATTGAAGAACCTACATTTGAAGAAATCCTATATGTAATCACACGACTTAAAAACAATAAGGCAACTGGGACTGATGGAATTGCTGCTGAATTTATAAAGGCAGGTGGCCATGCATTACATCTAAAGCTATACGAACTAATAATAAAAATCTGGAGGACAGAAGAATTACCCCATGACTGGAAAGAGTCATTATTGATACCTATCTTAAGAAAGGAGACAAGTTCCAATGTGGAAATTATAGAGGAATATCACTACTGTCCACAAGCTATAAGATACTATCCGCAGTATTACTAAATAGACTAAAACCATATTCAGAAGACATATTAGGTGACTACCAGGCGGGTTTTAGACAAAACAGATCAACAATAGATCAGATATTTATCTTACGACAAATAGCCGAGAAACATTGGGAATATAAAAGAGATCTCCATAACATTTTTGTGGATTTTAAAAAGGCTTATGATAGTGTCCATAGGAATAGTCTATGGAATGTTATGCAGGAATTTGGAATACCAAGGAAGTTAATTAACATGACCAAACTATGCATGGAAGATACTTATAATATAGTAACATATAAAGGCAGGAAATCAGACCCCTTCCAAATAACATCTGGCTTGAAACAGGGTGATGCACTATCGCCGCTACTCTTCAATCTGGCTCTAGAGAAAGTTGTAAGGAAGGTAAAGGAGGAATGTGATATTGGAGGAACATCCAAGCTGCTTGGTTATGCAGATGATATAGATATTATAGGGCAAAGTGAACAAAAGACATTAGAAATATTGACTCACTTAAAGGAAAAAGCCAACAGATGGGGCTGGTTATCAACCAAGATAAGACAGAATATATGGTAATTTCAAGAGACGGAATGGCTAAAAACTCTGGCCACATACAAATAGATAATATGACCATTAAAAGAACGGAAACATACAAATACCTGGGTACAATCTTCAACTGCTCCAACATCATAAGGGAAGAAATACAAACTAGAATCAACTCTGGAAATAAGATATACTATGCACTACAACATCTACTAAAATCAAAGGCGCTATCTCGTAACACCAAAATCACAATATACAAAACACTGATCAGACCAGTTGTGCTGTATGGCTCTGAAACCTGGAGTACAACGAAAGGAGACGAAGCCTTGTTACAAACCTTGAGAACAAAATTTTAAGACGCATCTTTGGACCCATTAGGGATACACAAAGTGGAGAGTGGAAAAGAAGAAGTAACAAAGACATTTATGATTTGTTTAAGTCCCCGCTAATCACTGGTATCATGAAGGCTAATAGACTACAATGGCTGGGGCATATAGAAAGAATGGAAGATAATAGGGAAACAAAACTCGCTTACACTCAGGAAATAAATGACCGTAGACCCCGAGGTAGACCAAGAAGGCGGTGGAGAGATAATATACATACAGACCTACAAGCACTTGGAATCAACGACTGGCAAGAGAAGGTCCACCAGAGAGACGAATGGAGACAGATTGTATTTGCAGCAAAGAACCTCAATGGCTCGGAATGCTGAAGAAGAAGAAGTAACATATAAAGGCAGGAAATCAGACCCCTTCAAAATAACATCTGGCTTGAAATAGGGTGATGCACTATCGCCGCTACTCTTCAATCTGGCTCTAGAGAAAGTTGTAAAGAAGGTAAAGGAGGAATGTGATATTGGAGGAACATCCAAGCTGTTTGGTTATGCAGATGATATAGATATTATAGGGCAAAGTGAACAAAAGACATTGGAAATATTGACTAACTTAAAGGAAAAAGCCCAACAGATGGGGCTGGTTATCAACCAAGATAAGACAGAATATATGGTAATTTCAAGAGACGGAATGGCTAAAAACTCTGGCCACATACAAATAGATAATATGACCATTAAAAGAACGGAAACATACAAATACCTGGGTACAACCTTCAACTGCTCCAACATCATAAGGGAAGAAATACAAACTAGAATCAACTCTGGAAATAAGATATACTATGCACTACAACATCTACTAAAATCAAAGGCGCTATCTCGTAACACCAAAATCACAATATACAAAACATTGATCAGACCAGTTGTGCTGTATGGCTCTGAAACCTGGAGTACAACGAAAGGAGACGAAGCCTTGTTACAAACCTTTGAGAACAAAATTTTAAGACGCATCTTTGGACCCATTAGGGATACACAAAGTGGAGAGTGGAAAAGAAGAAGTAACAAAGACATTTATTATCTGTTTAAGTCCCCGCTAATCACTGGTATCATGAAGGCTAATAGACTACAATGGCTGGGGCATATAGAATGAATGGAAGATAATAGGGAAACAAAACTCGCTTACACTCAGGAAATAAATGACCATAGACCCCGAGGTAGACCAAGAAGGCGGTGGAGAGATAATACATGTACAGACCTACAAGCACTTGGAATCAACGACTGGCAAGAGAAGGTCAACCAGAGAGACGAATGGAGACGGATTGTATCTGCAGCAAAGAACCTCAATGGCTCGGAACGCTGAAGAAGAGGAAGAAGACTTTATACCACAGTCTAACACCTTATTTCACTGTCTGGACCTAAAAAATTGACAGTTAATGTCCTGACTTGAGGCCCCTGTCCAAGATCTCGTATATTCTTACCTAATTACTATATCTGTTTTTGTCAGTTGAGGGCGGTGTGAGGTTCTCACTCTCTTTTACTATTTCTCTTCTTTGGCCGTAACGAAGTCAGAGTTACTCTCTACCTCTTAACACCGTAGCAAAAGAAACATCAGTCTTTCCAGTTGTCCTTTTCTGTTCGGCTACAGTACTTATCACATGATCATGTTCAAAATACGTAATTACGCGCGGTGCGGCACGAACGGATTTCAAATGAACGCTGCTACTACATATTACAGATGAGTAATATTACTTTTTAAAATAACAACGACATAAGAATTGTTTTTTTCTTCTTTGTTCTCGTAGCACGGCGACTGCACTAGCCAGGCGGCCTTTATTCCTTAGGCTCAAAGACCCCTCTGCTCATACACAGCAAGGTACTATATTGGCAGTAAATGACAGTTTAAGTTTGACAGTTCTCGCAACAAGATCATAACCATGCCAATCTTGCTCGCCGACATAACATGATGATGATGCTTGCTTACTTGCTTGCGGTCACTGGCTGTGATCTCCAGCGTGAAGTCCTGTATGTCGGATGAAGACCTCCGTTTGTAAAACATCAGTGCGATGTCATACAGGACCTGAGGTTTGCGTGAGTATCCGTTGTCCCATGTATGGCTTATTGGTGTGCAGGCTGTAGGTTCCTCGCCGTGCAAGCAGATACTCTCCGGTTTCGGAGGAATCAACGAACCTACTGATCTTAGCCAGGACCTCGAAGGGACCTATTGCCCATGGCGTACGTCGAGGACGTATTAGTAGGTCTTGACCAGTATAGAACCCGGTCCTGGTGCCTTGGAAACACCTTTGCGCCCCATGATGATGATGATGATGATGATGATGATGATGATGATGATGATGATGATGATGATGATGACGATGATGATGACGATGATGATGGTGATGATGATGATGATGATGATGATGATGATGATGATGATGATGATGATGATGATGATGATGATGATGATGATGATGACAGTTTTATACGCATCGAGTCGCAATGGCGCCAGACGCATATTTTGAATCGACCAATCGGCGCTCTTTGCGTGATGTGGTCAGTATCACACCTGCCGCCTTTAATTCCCAAGCCATTTCCGGATATCCATTTTAGGCAGGGACGACCTGGCAGCTCAGGTCCATTGTAAACATCCGCTCCGATGCAGATTCGAACTCATGACTTTAACAGAAAAAAAAAAAAAACTAGACAAGGCTTTTTGTGTAAAGTGAAACAGTCTAACGAAATATTCTTATCAATGTATTTCAGTGGCCGAAAATGTAATTTATTAAAGTGAGACAATCAACTACAGATGTGTTTTCTCAATGTTACAAGCGAAATAACTAGCACTAGAGCACCAGAAACGGTTTCTTGTAGGTTCTGACAAAAATCACTTAATGTTTAAATGGGACACCTATTATTTCTATTTACATCAATTTATGAATACTTTCCATTCTGGTAGAGACGTCGGAGGCCAGAGTGGAGTGGCATTTTGTTTAGATAAAACAACTGCAAAAGCTTTACTGGGAAATAACCCAGTTAGTGATAGAATTCTTACTATTAGACTTAAAGGCCGTCAAAAACACACAACACTCGTACAGATATATGCACCTACTTCAACAGCAGAGGAGGAAGAAATTGAAGATTTTTATAACACACTGCAAGACACATTAAATAAGATTGGTCATAATGATATAGCAATAATACTGGGAGATTTTAAAGCAAACGTAAGTACAGGAAGAGCTGAACGGACATTATTACCAAAAATCAAATTGATTATATTATTTTAATACAAAGAAGATGAAGTTCAAGCATAACATCTGCAAAAATCCTACGTAGTGCAGACTGTGATACGGATCATCAGTTATTAGAAGCAGATCTGAAATTAAAACTCAAAAAGCTTACCCGAGGACCAAGGCCACTTCGTTTTGATCTCACAAAAATACCAGATGCATACACTATAGAAGTAAGGAATCGTTTTGGGGTCTTGATGTCTGTACAAGAGGAAATGATACCTGATGAACTGGCAGTACAAGCTAGAGATATCTTGATAACTGCAGCCACAGATTTAATTCCGACCAAGAAAAAGCAACTTAAGCCATGGATTACATCAGACACGTTAGAATTAATAAAACAACGAAGGGAACTAAAACAGGAAGGAGGTGAACCCGATAACAGCAGGATGAAGTATAAATCTTTAACTGGGTAGAAAGAACACAAGAAAGGGCAACACTTAATATATATGTCACACGTTTTCTTGATGATAATATCAATGTTCTTGATGTTCTTGCTTGATATTGTCGTGTGATGGTCGTTGTCTAGGTAACGATGTTCATGGTGTGTCAATTGAGATATCTAACTGTCTCTTAAACCAACTCACCCCAGAAGTGCACCTTCACCAGTCATGAAACAAGATTCCGTTGGCGCACATAATCATTTATTCCAGAAATAAGACGAACAGACGGAACATATATGTATATCCAGAAACAATGTAAATCCATAGCATATAAATATCCTCCTCACAATTTAACCAGCACACATCAATGCCTTCTCACGGCCTGCTTCTTATCTCAATCCACAAGACAGGTAATCCAGCTACTATCCACGGCTGGATCTCCCACAATACAACCCACACATTGGGTTGGAGCCACTGCTCAACTATAGAACCCACTCTGGTTCATGCCTGTCTTCACAACTAGGAGAACAACACAACACGGAGCTCTCTCTTAAACGACCTGACCCGCAGTCCGTCTCCTCTCTCACTGACTTTCCAGTCTCCTGACTTCACACAACACACAACTGTCTGTCGACCCATCCCCCCTGGGGCCTTCCACTCATATCCACCCTATTATTTCTGAGGGTTGATTGTTTTCCTCGTAGCCAGGTCACTCACCTTACTGTCTCCCACTTTCATCTCCATTCTTTCTCTTGCCCGGTCACTCCCCTCAATGTCAATGACCCAGGCTTATGTCATCACCCCCCTCTTAAAAGAAAACTTCGTTTTCAAATATTGGGAGACTAAAACTTAGTAAACATGTGACCCAGACATATAGCCTGGATAACCCTAAGTATGGCTGGACCTTACTCTAGCTACCACACTACATAATACACCAAATGCTCATATTACATTCCTATATTCATCACACATAAATACAACCATCTTTCTATCTTGTGTATCAATGCATCAACTAATACATCACATAATAATAATACATCATAGAAAAGCATTATACTTATGTACCCACAGGTCTCTTACTACTTCACGACCACACAATACTATTTGTGTACCGACCCTATATCAGGTGGTTCTGTTCTTGCATCAACCCACCTCTGATTCCTGTCGATGCTGTGTCTCCCTTTCATGTACCCATGACTCATGGTACCTCTACAATTACAACATCTGTTTGCTATCCCTAGCCCTGGGTCAGTAATTTCGCGAACACTCTTTTGACCTGACTCAACTTTCCTATCTGCATATTGCACCGTTACACTTGAGTCTCTGTTTAGTCTGAACTCTTTATTCAATCTTGGCCCATACCCCTGGCACCTTGCTTTCTGCTGCATACGCCTTATGCCTATGTGCCCTGCACATGCACTATCCTGAGCTGTTCTAGTATATCTGTCTCTATGTGCTAAAGGTACTGCTCCTTGCCCACGTACAGTTCTGCTATCTGAAAACCTGCGAGTGAGAACATTGTTCTTCCTCTCGAAGCACCATCTACCTTTCTTTGACTGCCTATGTTCTACTCTCCTACACCCTTGGGAACATTTGTTCAGAGTAGTATCTTGTCTCTGGGAGCCACTAGCACTATATTTGGGATCCATTCTCATCTGCTCAGCTGTCCTATCCTTGTCCTGAGTTCCTGTGTCTACTTCAAGTGCCTCTTCTACCTCAGCTATACTCTCTAATTTAGGTTCTCTTGTGGTAGCTACCTCATTACTGCTTACACTATTTTTTTGGTCCCAATAAACTACTTCCTCTTCTGTACAATCTTTAACTCCTATAACATTTCCTATGATCAAATCAGCCACTGGTGAGTCCAAAACACACGCTGTCACTCTTCCAGTGATATATGGTGTTTTACTGTTATTATGGCTACTGGGTAGAACTCTACTGTGCCGTTGAATGTTATGCATCTAATCTTTTTCCCTGTATAATCCGAGGGACCTATTAAACTTCTCCTCACTCCGATAGACGTACATCCGGAATCCCTAATTGTTAACGCTGGTCTATCATTGACAAATCCCTGATGCAGCTTCAAACTTCCTCCTTCATGCACTGCTGATCCTGCTTTCACTATATGACCACATATTAGGACTGGCTGACTGTCTTTTTCAAAAAGAGGTTTGCACCCACTACAATCTTCATTGTTCAGCGTCTCAATTAATTGCGCTGCATTTGAGTGCTCTGTTTCTCTCATCCTACATTGATGGCTGATATGCCCATTCTTTCCACATTTGAAACAAGTAATCTCCCTTTTAGTGTTGTTCGTTGGTCCATCTGATGGTAGTGCATCACACTGTGTTGCCTTGTGTCTCCAGCTCCCACAATTCCAACATCCGGCATAATTTTGACGTCTCTGGAAGTTCCCTATTCTATATTGGTACCGTCCTACTCTACCAACATTGTTTCCTCGGAAACCATTATCTTGAAGTTCTTGCTGCTCACCTTTCTGTGCGGAATCCACACTTTTCGCCCTTGGTCTGATGACTGGATTCTGGTCCTGTTTAGTGTACGCTGCACAGACTATTTCCTCACTCATTAGTTTCCCAATAGATACGTTAGGATGTGCCGTCATATAGTTTTGCCCTAACTGAGACATTGTGTCTATGTCCTTTGGCTTCCGTTCCTCAAAGAACGCCACTAAATTAGAATTACATGCAGATACTACCTTGTCTCTTAACATTAGATCTACTAATTTATTAAAATCTTTCCCTACTTCTGCAAGCTCCATCCATTTGTTAAATGCATTCTTTACAGTGTTAACAAAGTCTGTGAAATCTTGATTTGTCTCTGGCACTAACTGTCTAAACTTTGTTCTATATCCATGCTCCGTGAGGTGGAACTTAGTCAGCAAACGTTGACGTAAGATAGTGTAGTTGTTTCTTTCTTCTACAGGTAAATTGAACATGGTGTCTAGTGCCTTGCCCGTAAGAAACTCGCCAAGTCTCATCGCATACTCCTTCTCTGGAATACCTAACGCATTGGCTGATGCTTCGAACCTGGACAAATAATTTTCAAGTTCATCCCGGTCTGTGAAATATGGCAGTTTTAATCTCTGTGACGACTGCGAAGGTCTTCTGCTTTCCTCACTTTGACCCTTCGAAGATAGTTCTAGTTTTTTCAACTCAATTTCAGTTTGCATCTGACACTTGATCTTCTCTTTCTCAATTTCCATTCTCATGTGTGTCTCTCTCTCTTCTTGTAGACGCTTGGCTTCCATTTCAGCCTGTCTTTGTTCTCTCTCAGCTAACTTTTCTTCCTGTAGGCGGTTGGCCTCGAGTTCTGACTGTCTCTGTTCTCTTTCGGCTTGTCTCTGGTCTCTTTCAATCTGTTGTTGTTCTTTTGCTTCTGCATACTCCTGTAACTCTTTACCTTTCAGGCCTATTCTTTCACCTGCTTCAATATAATCCATTAAAGTAGGCATCTTGTACTTGTGGACACGTTGCTGTGAATCAGCCAACTATAAATGTACAGACTCTGCTGTTAGTCTTTGTGTCACTTCCCTAAGTACACCCGCACTCCCTGTGTACATACATCCGTAGTGCTACAATATCACTCTGTACTCACCCAGTCACTCTATAAGCACTAGGTAGTGAGGGGGAAGTATCACCTATACTCCCTTATATCTATATATCTATGACCAAAAGTTCATAAAGTCCCTGGAAATATTGTTAAACATACATATAAATACATATACAAACAAATGGATGATAACACTAAGTGATGACTATCCAACGCTAGACTTCACAAGCTGAGTACACGGAGACGATGATCACACAGAAATAAACCACAGTAACAACCACAAGCTTGTGTAGAGACACCCACAGTGCGCGTAAAATATAAACTGACTCAGATACCACTAGATAGTAGACACGACAAAAGTTCACAATAATAACATATATCCGAACACAGCAAATATTATATGC
This sequence comes from Cepaea nemoralis, assembly GCA_014155875.1. Lineage (NCBI taxonomy): Eukaryota > Metazoa > Mollusca > Gastropoda > Stylommatophora > Helicidae > Cepaea > Cepaea nemoralis. The sequence goes on from JACEFZ010011114.1 coordinate 47,990, forward strand.
AACTATTATGAAAAGAAAGAGAAACAAAAACAATTTATAGCATCAACATATACACAAATCTGACGCCAGACAACTCGGCTCTAGATATTGGTTAAGACTATTTCAATGCCACTGCATGACACGTTAACTCATTAATGTTTTTCTTACAAAAATATCGTAAGCACCAGAAAGAATATATATTTGTGTGCTGTATCCCGACTCTCGAGAAACACCCCAAAAAATCCCCTACTCTTGACAAACACTGGACCACATACAAGTAACAGCTTAACAACCGAAAACAATATTTATAAGACAATGAGCAGCAAACAGAATGTCCAAATCGTTGGCCGATAAATATGTGCCCACTAATCCGTCGCCAAAAGTTCTTATTTTGCTGTTAATAGTTTTTCACAATATGCTGGAAATGTCTGTGTTACATTCTCCGAAATGATTACGACGCTAAATTTCAAAGCGACTTGTTGTTTTGTTGAGTGGTTCGTGAATTCACGTGGTGATCACCAGTTCCAACTGTCGACAAAAGTTGAAGATGATAGTGATATCCAAACTGTTCTGTCTCGACACAGTCCGTAACGTTATTGTACTTTCTCTGTACGTGGTGGTACCACAGTAATAATCCAAAGTGTTCTCTCGATATGTTGTTACTTTCGTTGCGGAGATGGCGCTTCGCTGTATCATTAATGTTATGGATTTCCGTTACCCGACAAGATTCACCAAAAAGAAAAGGAGAATGGCAGCCAATGTTCAGCGCTTTAAATTTGGGTATATAAATCCTTATCGGCAAAGAAGTACAACCATGGTTGCGATGACGATAAGTTAAAACTGTTTGCTCATAACAGAATAATGATGACAACGGCTTGAACAAAGACGAAACATCAAGTCTGGCTTTCTTTCAAAACAACCTTGTTTATCCCGATCTCCTGTGGAAATTCCCAGTAACTTTCCACTGTCCCTAACCTTGACCTTGCCGGACACCTCAAGTCAGTACCTCATTCTTCTTTGTCACAATAATCCACACTGACTGTCTGTAAAATGACCGGACACTTTTCCGTCATACAAAAACACTTTCCACACAACTTCTCAGCCCCACCCGGCTGCGGTAGGGGTACCGTTACTATCCCCTTCAGTCAACTGTCCGTCAAATCAGCGACTGCCAATTTTTCTCTGTTTTCCAAACATGTACTTCCCCAGTACCTGGACGCTGGTGTACCCACCCGTCCTATTTACTGCGTCGAAAAATCTTGACCAGTCAACTTGCGACAACACAGTGCGCTTGCCTCCAGCACACACACACCAAATATCCCACCACACACAGGATGTTGAGACGAAATTACTCGCTGTCTTCAATCTTTGGTTCAATCCTGTCAAACACACACACTCCAGGACTGACCGCACTTGTTGCAACCACCGTTTTGTCCCCTCGACATTTCCTCTGTGCTGTCCGTTACCAAACACCCCTGCTACTGCAATCGACTTTCCCGGTCGATTTTTGCTGCGTTAATTCTTCTGGCGTGCCCGCTAGCGTCGCAATGACGTGTGCTGACTGTCGTTAATTTACCTGTAGTATGACCTTCACTTGAACTGTCTGCTAGCTTGTGATTTCCGCCGCGTACTCTCCCCGCGCGCTGACAGTTTTTCTTCGATGTGGCGTCTTACACACCCAAAAGAGTTCACATTACCCTCTTGACGCAGTATTGTTTAAATTGATGGAACGACGTCACAGATAACTCCTCTCTCAGCGAAGAGCCCATAGATATCTCAGAATGACAACAATGTTTACAATGCTCTTGACCCTATGTAGCCTTTCAGATAATCAATATATCCCCGTCGTTCTTGCCAGGAGAGACCCCAGATTGTCACACGTTTTCTTGATGATAATATCAATGTTCTTGATGTTCTTTGCTTGATATTGTCGTGTGATGGTCGTTGTCTAGGTAACGATGTTCATGGTGTGTCAGTTGAGATATCTAACTGTCTCTTAAACCAACTCACCCCAGAAGTGCACCTTCACCAGTCATGAAACAAGATTCCGTTGGCGCACATAATCATTTATTCCAGAAATAAGACGAACAGACGGAACATATATGTATATCCAGAAACAATGTAAATCCATAGAATATAAATATCCTCCTCACAATTTAACCAGCACACATCAATGCCTTCTCACGGCCTGCTTCTTATCTCAATCCACAAGACAGGTAATCCAGCTACTATCCACGGCTGGATCTCCCACAATACAACCCACACATTGGGTTGGAGCCACTGCTCAACTATAGAACCCACTCTGGTTCAGGCCTGTCTTCACAACTAGGAGAACAACACAACACGGAGCTCTCTCTTAAACGACCTGACCCGCAGTCCGTCTCCTCTCTCACTGACTTTCCAGTCTCCTGACTTCACACAACACACAACTGTCTTTCGACCCATCCCCCCTGGGGCCTTCCACTCATATCCACCCCATTATTTCTGAGGGTTGATTGTTTTCCTCGTAGCCAGGTCACTCACCTTACTGTCTCCCACTTTCATCTCCATTCTTTCTCATGCCCGGTCACTCCCCTCAATGTCAATACACAGGCTTATGTCAATATACAAGATTGCTGTACCAGAATAGAGCAATATCATAAGACTGGAAGAGATTACGAAATGTTCAAAGTAATGAAGTTATTGACAAGAAATGTTCAACCTCAATTGAATGTTATCTGTGACAAGATGGGAAATACCTTAACAGAATCTAGACAAATTCTAGAAATATGTAAGGAGTATTGCAGTGGAATGTATGATATGATTGACAGTGAGGATATGAATGATATACATGAGCCAACGACAGCAGAGACAGAACATGAACCCTCATTAGATGAAATTGCATGGGCAATAAAGAACCTGTTGAATGGTAATCATCTGGATGTGATGAAATACCAGCTGAACTAATTAAAGCTGGAGGAGAAGAAAGCATTGAAATCTATCACGCATTGTGTAAAAGGATATGGAAATATGGTATATGGTCAAAAGATTGGAAGAGAAATATCGTCATTCCAATACCAAAAAAAGAGCAACCTGAAATTATGCACCAACTATAGAACTGTTGCCCTGATCAGTCATGCAAGTAAAATTCTACTAAAAGTCATAATGGGAAGACTTCGTAAGATAATGGAAGAAGAAATTAACGTGGTTCAAGCTGCATTTAGACAAGAAAGAGGAACAAGAGATCCCATTCTCAATATTCATATAATAATAGAGAAGTGCAGAGAATTTCATGTAAACCTATTCTCATGTTTTGTGGATTATTCAAAGGCTTTTGACTGTGTACAACATCAGAAACTTTGAGAAATCATGAGGAATATGGGCTTTTCACCTCATGTAATACAACTCATAAGAGTGCTATGTCTAGACCAACAAGTAGCGGTTAGAATAGATGGCGAGACATCAGATTGGTTTGACATCAAGCAAGGAGTCCGTCAGGGCTGCGTGCTGTCACCCTATTTGTTTAACCTGTACACCGAAAATATAATGAGAAATGTAAGAGATGATATAAACAGGGAGCTATATGATGCCCTTAACACCGTTGGTCTTGACATACCAGAGATTCGGTATGCTGATGATACAGTATTGCTATCCACAACACAGATTGGTATAGAAAACCTAATAGCCTCAACCCAATTGAATAGTGAAAATCACAACTTGAATCTTAACATTGCAAAAACAAAGATAATGCATGTAGATAAAACCACAATGGAGAAAGAAACATGTTAATGTGGAAAAATTGAAAGTGGTGGAAAATGTTGAATATCTTGGGGCATTGATTACCAACAACGGTGACACAATGCAAGAAATTAAATGACGACTATCAATTGCTCTTCAAAGACTAAAACAACTGAATAAATTATGGAATGGGACAGACAGAACTACACAAATTAGATTTTTAAGAGCATGCGTCTTTCCCATTGCAACATACGCCCCTGAGACCTGGACACTTACTAAACAAGCTGAACAGCGTATAAATGCCTTTGAATATAAATGTTATAGACGAAATCTAAGAATATCTTGGGTAAAAAAAGGAATAAATGCAGCAATACTTCAAGAGCTGAATATTGAAGAAGGCTGGCTATTAAAAACGATAAAACAAAGAAAATTGAAATATTTTGGTCACTTGAAACGTCGCGAAAGTTTGGAGAAAACAATGATGGAGGGGTATATGCCTGGGAAGAGAGGAAGAGGAAGGCCAAGGAGAAGATGGGTGCAGGATGTGGCGGATGATCTCCAGATGGGTGTATCGTATGTGGAACATCGTGCTTATGATCGGGATTTCTGGAAGGTTGTTATGGGAGCGAAGTTCTGCAAAGAATATGCTACTGAAAGAATGAATGAATCCATTCTTTGCCTTTTGGCTAATATCAAAGTGTAGTATCAGAACTTGATCTTGCCAGGGCCACCAGTAGAGGCAGTCATCCGAATGACACACAGGGATGTGGGGACCTTATGGGGCGGTTCTGGCCCTTGTGGGAACAGCGAGCTCTTATTTTTAAAAAAAGTTTAAACAATTCACGGTGTCACTCAACAAGTGTCCCATTTTATTAATTAGATTGAAACAGGTATGTGTGTCTTTTGAGAGAAAGAGAGAGGGAGAGAGAGAGAGAGAGAGAGAGAGAGAGAGAGAGAGAGAGAGAGAGAGAGAGAGAGAGAGGAGAAGAGAGGAGAGAGAGAGAGAGAGAGAGAGAGAGAGAGAGAGAGAGAGAGAGAGAGAGAGAGAGAGAGAGAGAGAGAGATCAAAATGCCGTAAAACAATCAAAAGTGCTGAAAATTAAGAATCTTTTTTCAGGAGTCGTGTCTCCGAAATTGGTCAGAGGCGCCCATCACGGTCCCATGTCATTGTGTCATTCAGATAACTGAATCTGCATGTGGTCCTGGCAAGATGAAAAGCAGATTCTAGACTTCTATTTTAGCCAAGGAGTCCGAGAGGTGATATTAAGGATGTTTGGCCTTTGACAGGCCGGACAAACATTTCTACTCAATAGAAGTTGATAAGCTACCATTGAAAGTCCCAAAACCTCAATGAAGTAACATGGAACAAAGGGATTACAACAATGCATTATTAAATTCTCATTCTTATAACACATATCAATTCCTATTATACACAAATCTTAGAGGCAACTTACAAATTTATATCCATCTATTGATGTGCTTCTGCATATTTTAAACTAATACTTTAAAAACTTTTTATAAAAGTTATTATAAATACTACAGCTATTTAAATCCACATAATACACTTATGATTCCTTTAGTAATGTCCCTTCAATATTAGCTGTTACAGTGTTATGTCCCTCCAACATTTTAATTACGTGTGTTCCTTTTAATGTGGTTTGTTTTAATTTAAAAATTTTTTCAATAACTTTTCTTTACTCGAGAATTTTTTTTTTTTTTTTTTTAAATTAAATAAAGACTCGCTGTTTCCCCAAGTACCAGGAGGACCCCATCAGGTCCCCACGTCCTTGTATGTGATTCGGATGACTGCCTCTGCTAGTGGCCCTTGTAAGATCAAGTGCAGATACGACACTTTCTTCTTCTGCTGCGTTCACCCGTGTGAGTTTTTTTCCAGACGTAATTGCGTTGTATCGAAGCTCCGACAGGCGGACAGTTAGAGCGTTGCTTTGCTGATCCGGCAGCTTCTGCAGCTTGTCTTGTTCCAGATGTATAGGTTTTACCTTTCCTCTGGAGTGAACTAGGCAGGCCGAGAGAGGGATCATGCTGCATGGGCAACACATGATCTCTATATTTTAGCCCAGGCTTTGTGCTATGGAGAGAAACAGCTTTCATATGCGGTGTCTGCGAAGAATTCTTGGTATTAAGTGGCAAGACAAAATCACAAATACTGAAGTATTGGAAAGATCAGATTGTGTGACGGTTTATTCCATGCTCAGTCTTCGTAGACTTAGATGGATAGGACATCTTAGGAGGATGGATGACGGTAGAATACCAAAGGACATCATTTTTTGTTGAATTACAGATGGGTAAGAGATCTCAGGTCGGCCTCTACTACGATACAAAGATGTGTGTAAGCGGGACATGATTGATACAGGCATTGATAAGGCACAGTGGGAGCAAGTCGCCGCTGAATGTGTTGCATGGAGGGCAAGCATCAGAAATGGAACAAAGACAAAGAAGAAAGTTATTGCAGATAAGTCACACACCGAGCGTGTGAGACGTAAGATTATGTATGGTAGAAATGACCACGTGTTCACATGCACCCACTGTGGACGAACATTTACAGCGCGAATTGGCCTTATCAGTCACATTCGCTACAGCCATGTTTAATAGTTATTATGCCTTTTTGAAGCACAAACTATCGTCTGCCAAGACGGCAAGGTGCCAATGAGATGCGAATTGCGTTGTGCTTGTTTACAACAGAGCTGCTTTATTTGCGCCTTTAGGCCGACACATCCGACGTCTGCAGACATTTGTTGACCGGATTAACCTTTCGGGGTGTTTCGAAGGACATTCCAGTCTCACTAGGACGTTATTGCGTTGTGCATGTTTACAGCAGAGCTGCTTTACGTGCGTCTTTAGGCTGACACATCTGACATCTGTGGGCATTTGTTGACCGGGTTAACCTTCCCGGGTGTTTCGAAGAAATTCCACTCTCACTCTGTGACGGACATTGGACTCTCACTGTTGTGGTGTCATCTACATCCCAGCTGGTCAAGGTAGAACGGCCGAAGACATCCCGGTCATCACTCAGGGGAAGGCGGAATAGAGGCCTCCATAATTGCAGAGCCGACACATAGCGCTCTGGTACTGGGCTCACCCAAGGAATCGTGGCGGTCTGTACATGCCTGCTTAACCTCACTTCCGTATGTTGGTCATTTCGTTCGCCACAGGCAGCCCCCCACGAAAACCAGGAGAGGTCAGTCTGCAGATTACATCCACTCAGATAGCTTTAGGTTCGGAATTCCACGTAATGGATTTGCTAGCAATATTCCATTTCGTGCCAATGGGAGGCTTTTCCACCTTTGATAACGCTCACTCAATGAACTTTAGATACTGACTGGGACAATTTTTTAACATTAATGCCCACACAGTAGTGGCACTTTCCGTCTTTACAAACGTAAGGCACAAGGTAGGCTGCAGATGCTGCTTGCTCAGCATCTTACCTCCATGCAGCAGAGGATGAGTAACGGACAGGTCCTCACAACCGAGGAATATTGACTTAGAAGCGTTCAGCCATATCCCTTAGCTTAGAGAAGTAGAAAATATGTCTGGACCAAGCATGTAGTGGCACCTTGCAAATGATTCTGACTTTATACGCAATGGGTTTACAAGTCAAGGTATATTCCATTTTGTTTCAGTTTCGCTTCAGTTCAACTGGGGTTGCTAGTCGGCATCGTTTATGGTCAGAGCTATGACGGTATCTGATCTTCTTCGCGCCTCTGACTTTCGGTCTTGATTAATGGAAACATTCTTTACAAATGCTTTCGTAGTAGTTCGTCTTGCGGCCATCCAAGAATATCAACTCTAACGCCGCATTACGATTTGTCCCCCGTTTGTCACTGTTAAACATTACCTCCAGTTCCGAAAACAATAAAATAGAACCGAGGTCCTATTCCATTATTCCATGCACCATTATTCAGGCAGCCCTGGCCTGCTTTGCATACTCTAGGTTTTCAATGTAAACGCGCAGGTCACCAGAGACGCTCAGTTAAGACCACCCACGAGAGAGAGCCAGCAGACCGTAGGGCAGGAACAACGGGCAGTAAACAGGCGCGAGCCGGACCTCCCGCCTGCATCAGAGATCCATCTACTAGCTTTTTAACTGCAACAACTTTAATATACGCTATTGGAGCTGGAATTACCGCGGCTGCTGACACCGGACTTGTCCTCCAATAGATCCTCGTTAAAGCGTTTAATGTGTACTCATTCCAATTACGGGGCCTCGATAGAGTCCCGTATTGATATTTTTCATCACTACCTTCCCGTGCCGAGAGTGGGTAAGTTGTGCACCTTCTGCCTTCCCTGGATGTGGTAGCCGTTTCTCATGCTCCCTCTCAAAAATCGAACCTAGAGACCCCATTACCCGTTACCAACAGGGTAGGAAAGACACGTGCTATCGACATTTGATAGGGCAGATATTTGAAAGATATTTCGCCGGCATGTAAAGCCATGCGACCAACACAGAGTTATTCAGAGTCACCAGTGGGAACGCCACGCCCCGCGGAGGACAACAGTAATTGGTTTTGTACTAAAACTTTCCGCGAGGGTCGGAGCTTGGTAAGCATGTATTAGCTCTAGAATTGCCGCATTTATTCGAGTAGGATCGTGTCATCTAAGGAACCCCGACTGATTTAATGAGCCATTCGTGGTTTCAGCATTAGATAGTGTGAACTTAGACATGCATGGCTTAATCTTTGAGACAAGCATATGACTACTGGCAGGACTCGTTCCTCTTAACGTTTGTGTAAACACAATAATTGTATTTTGAATTTGTGATTTCTGTGGGAATAACTGATGTTCCACGTTCGAACAATATCTGTAACTATGTGTTTTAAGTGTTTCAGCCAAAGTATTCTTGATTTATTCACTCCATGTGAATTATAACTCTGCAGTATGCACCTGATGAGATGCTGTGAAATATACCAGGTCATAAACCGTGTAACCCATTGGATGTGGCTTCTGTATTTAAATCCCCGAAGAGAATACATTGCATTGAATATGTGTTGTTTGTCCATCAAGAATGATGATGACCATTCATTTCATCCAGTGGGGTTGAAGGTGTGGAGCCGTGGGTTCTAAGAAGGCTGATAAGGCCTATTTTGGCTCGAAATGTTCTTTGACAATGTGGGCAAAGAATGCTTGACGTCTCTGGAGGAGGATTTCCTGCAGTGGTTTTTCTGTCCTGCCTTTTCTTCACAGCTCTTGCAGTCCTGGTTGCCTCACATATAACTGCACCTTTGCGTAATGATGCACGCCACGAATTTCGGTCTCTGGCTGCAGCCTCCCAGGTGTCATGATGAATTCCAAAAGCATTCAGTGAAATTTTCAGAGTGTCTTTAAAGCGTTTCCTCTGACCACCATGGGAGCGTTTACCACAACGCAGTTCGCTGTAAAAAATTCGTTTAGGGAACCTGTGATCTGGCATGCGAGTCAAGTGACCAGCCCAACGAATCTGATTCTTCATCAGTATAGTGTGTATACTGGGCATGGATGCTCTTTCTAGGACTTCAGTGTCTGGAATCTTGTCTTGCCATTTAATTTTCAGTAGCTTCCTTAGGCAGACTGTGTGGAAGTGGTTTAATTTCCTAGCGTCTCGCTGATAAACAGTCCATGTTTCACAAGCATATAGCAGTGTGGATAATACAACTGCTTTGTAGACTTTTATCTTTGTTTGCAAGCTTATTCCAGTTCTGTCCCATACATTCTTGTACAGTCTGCCAAAGGCCGCACCGGCCTTGGAGATTCTTGCATTCACTTCGTCATCAATTGTGGCAGCTTGTGACACAGTGCTGCCAAGATAGGTGAATTTGTCCACAACACTTAGTCTATGATCATTCACTTTGATATTCGGCAGTGTGATTATTCCCTGGAGCTGGCTGGTACATAACTACAGTCTTCTCCAAGTTGATATGGAGCACAAAGTTGGCACAGGCATGTGAGAAAGCTGAAACATTATATTGCATGTCCATCTCTGAGTTGGCGTATAGAGCGCAGTCATCAGCAAACAGGAGCTCTCTGACGGTGTCGCTGTTAATTAGGGTTTTAGATTTCAGCCTTCTGAGATTGAATAACTTTCCATCCATACGGTAGTTGATGCCTATTCCAATGTCGTCGTTCTCGAAGGCATTCATCAACATGGCTGAAAACATGAGGCTGAACAGTGTTGGTGCGAGAACACATCCTTGCTTCACTCCATTGGTGACAGGAAAGGGTTCAGACAATTCACCATTTTCCTGTACTCTTGCCTGCATGCCGTCATGAAATAGCCGCACTATTTGGACAAACTTTCGTGGGCAGCCATATTTTGCCATAATCTTCCACAGTCCTTCTCTGCTGACTGTATCAAAAGCCTTGGTAAGGTCAATGAAAGTGGAGAATATTTCGCAGTTCTGTTCCTGACATTTCTCTTGCAGCTGCCTTGCAGCGAAAATCATGTCAACAGTTCCACGTTCTTTTCTGAAGCCACATTGACTCTCAGGAAGAAGACCTTGATCAAGATGGGCCATGAGGCGATTGAGAAGCATTCTGGCGAGTATCTTCCCTGCGATTGAGGGCAAGGAGATGCCTCGGTGGTTGTCGCAGGATTGGCGGTTTCCTATACGTTTGTAAAGGTGGACTATTGACGCGCCCTTGAAATTTCGTGGCATGGTCTCGTTCACCCATACGTTTGTAAAGACGGTGAAGTGAAACTGCTCTATTAGGACCGGCCCACCTGCCTTATATATCTCTGCTAGGATGGAGTCAGGACCAGGCCTTTCCACTGGAAAGATGCTGAATGGCTTTGTTTAGTTCCACTAAGGTTGGCAGGTCATCAAGTGTATCATTAGTGGGAACTTGAGGAAGGTAGTTGATGGTTTCATCATAGAAGAAGGAAGTTGCATTTAAAATGTTGCTGAATTGCTTACCCCAGCGTTGAAGGATTTCTTTCTTATCGGTGACCAATGTTCCCCCATCTGCACTGAGGAGGGGAACTATATCTGGTGATAGTGGACCGTCTGTTACCAAAGTATTGAATTTCATCAGCTTTGTTGCTCAGCCAGGAGTCCCGCATATGCCGAAGTTGCTGCTGCACTACGCTCCGAATGTTATTGAAGGCACCTTTTTGTTTGTTTTTTTTTTTTTTTAATGTTGACTTCGGGTCATTCAAATGAGCCTAGAGGAGAAGATGTTTCTCGGCCAGAAATTGGTTGATTTCTTCAGAATTTTCATCAAACCAATCTTTATGCTTTCTGGGTGGGGAGGGGAGGGGTGGGGTTGCGGACCCAGGATTTCCATAGCAGTGTTGTAAATTATGTCCTTTAGGGCTCTCCACTCTGTTTCCGCATCCTGTTTGTCTGCAGCATTTGGCTTGAGGCGGTCTTCAAGCATGATTTCAAACGACAGCTGCATGTTTTTGCTGTTTAGGCAGGTGACATTTAGTTGGGTTTTTTTTCATTTTTACCCCTTGAGGACGCCGTGATGGTTTGATGTGTATGTTTATTTTCGAGATAATGAGACGATGGTCTGTCCAACATTCAGCACCAGACATGGATTTCGTCATCCGAACGTCTTGTCTGTCACTCTTCCTGACGATGACATAGTCAATGAAGTGCCAGTGTTTCAAGCGAGGGTGCATCCATGATGTCTTATTTCTTGTGGGAATGCGGAAAATTGTGTTGGTGATCAGGAGACCATGTTCGGCACAGGTCTGAAGGAGGAGGAGCCCATTGCTTTTACAATTTCCGACACCGTGCTTTCCAATGATGCCACTTCAAGAGGCAGTGTCCTTGCCTTCTCTGGCATTGAAATCCCCAAGGAGTATAAGTTTGTCTCCTTTGACGTCATCTTCATTTGTCATGGTTGGTGCGTAGACAATAACGATGGTTGCATGCTTCTTTCCTTTCAGCAGGGGTAACTTAATAATCATAAGCATGTCATTTATAGCCTTCGGAAATTCAGCTAGTTTGCCAACCAGGGCCGACTTAATGGCAAATCCCACACCGGAGTGGCGTCTTTCCTCGCTTTTCCTTCCGCTCTAGAAAAATGTGTAGCCGGTACCTACTTCACAGATTTGGCCTTCTTCTGCAAGTCGTGTCTCGCTCAAGGCTGCAATGTCGATGCCCAGTTCTCTTTCAATCAGTGCTGTTCGTCTCTCTTGGCCAGACGCGCCGTCTCTCGCAAGTAGGGTGCGTACATTCCAAGTTTCGATTGTCAAGGGAATATGGTTAGCTCTTTTAGCTTTACCTGTTTTTACTTTGTTTGAATGTCGACCGCAGTATAGGGTACCCAACAACCGCGGCTAGCTGGTTAGGTAATGATGGAGCAGACAATGTTTAGGGCACCTTTTTCTAGCCACTTCCTCATGCTATGGAGGTGAGCAGTACTTTCCTATAGAAGGCTACTCAGTCACTCAGGGGTTGCCGAATCCCACTGCTGCTCCGGTCAGTAGAAGACGATCATATGGCCTGAGCCGACTGTGTGCAGGTCTGCGACTACGATTTATAGTGTACCCACGCCTGCCGCTTCGCCGCTCGCCCATCGCCACAGGGCTTCAAGGTGATATATGAAGTTGGATGAAGAATGACTTGCGCGATGAAATGGGTTAAAGTGAGGAAGAGTTGCGCAATTCGTCGACCTCACTCTCTCGCCTCAGTCCGGTGGCAAGACAAGTCAAGACGACTGGAGACGTATAAAGGTGCAGTAGATGACCACTCTACGTGCCTTGCGGTGCTCATTACTTTCAGCATCGCTTTACAGGTAAAGGCCGTCTTGACCGTTGAATCATCAGTGATTTCATCCGCGCAGTCTGTCGAATCCTGTCATCACATGCTGGGTAGGCATACCCTAGTTCACTGCTTGGTTTGACGCCATGACGGCTACCCACGCCTGGGTTAGCCAGCCTCTCACAGCTGTTGACCGGAAAGGAGGGGCGGGGGTGGCTGCGCTACCAAGAGCCACAGGCTTGAGCTGGGTGTCAGGCTTGGACCAGCGGGGGATGAGTCCTGAATAGGACATGAGAATAATCCTTACCAAAGATACAACCAAAGCCTGACACCCTACATCTACTACTACTACTACTACTACTACTACTACTACTACTACTACTACTACTACTACTACTACTACTACTACTACTACTACTACTACTAATGCTACTGCTGCTGCTGCTACTACTGCTTCTGCTGCTGCTGCTGCTGCTGCTACTGCTACTACTACTACTACTACTACTACTACTATTATTACTACTACTACTACTACTACTACTACTACTACTACTACTAATATTAACAACACTGCTACTACTACTAGTACTACTTCTGCTGCTACCACTACTACTACTAATATTACCACCAAGACTATTACTAACAACACTAATACTACTACTACTGCTACTACTAACAACGAAACTACTAGTACTACTAACAATACTACTACTACTACTACTACTACTACTACTACTATTACTACTACTACTACTACTACTACTACTACTACTACTAATAACAGTATTACTAATACTAAAACTACTACTACTAGTACTACTACTACTACTACTACTACTACTACTACTACTACTACTACTACTACTACTACTACTACTACTACTACTGCTGCTGCTGCTGCTGCTGCTACTATTACTTCTGCTGCTACTTCTGCTACTACTACTACATCTCAGAAAGCACTGACACCACATCGGAGCAAAAGCTAACAGTAGGTGTCCGTTAAGTGAGATAGTTCTGTTGTTTTACCAGTAACACGTTCAGATTATCTAGTGGTAGTCAGTAGTGGAGTGGTCAGGGTGTCAGCTTGCCCTATGTAAGGGGGCTGTCTTATCCCTTAATTGTGTTGAGCCACTTAAACACTAGAGAAATTTGAAAATAAACTATTAATGATCTTTTAGTCTCAGAAATCAATATTTTAGATCTTGTCTGGTACTGACAGTAGCTTTCTACTAATGGCGACAAAGTAGGATAGTTTCACACGCCGATCAGTTGGACTTAAATGTTGATTTCACATTCAGAATACACGCCCGGTTTGATAGCAGTCACTAAGATTTACAGTTTATTTATAATTTATAGCCATCACTTGACTAAACGAATTCTAGGTTGTCTATGTCTAATGTCTCTAATCAGTTTACGTTTTGCTTTTGTGCCTCGAAAGATTTCTCGTTTGTTTTTTGTTTGCTTGTGTGTTTGTGTTTGTTTGTTTGTTTGTTTGTGTGTTTGTTTGTGTGTTTGTGTGTGTGTGTGTGTATTTGTTTGTTTGTTTGTTTGCCTTTGTCCACCTTTGATATCCTTTGCATTTCCCTCAAGAACCTAATTTTCACTACCATTAGCTGTTTCCTAAACTTCACATGCAGTGATAACACTCCGGACGGAGCAAACACGGCGGGGGATTCTAATCTTCAGAAGCCAGTCCCTCTTCTCCGAACGTTTCGGCCCTTTCACCTCTTAACATTCTCTAGGGTCAGGCCCGTCCGGTCAAGACTCCGGGCGTCTTTCCCCTGCCGTGCGGGACGTTTGTTCGTGTGCGTTGTCCTTGCAATGTTCCGTGCTTATCCCATACCTGCGAACATGACTACCCTCAAGCCACCCCTCCATCCAGGAGGAGAGCCTGTGCACTCGGTGCTTGGTGCCCTCGCACCAACCTAGCACCTGGGGTAGTGGGGAAACGGCTTTTTCCCCAGCCACTGCCTCTGTCACCTCCGTTCGTCTTCGTTGCAAAGTTCCATCTTCGTGACCCGTTCACGGCGCCGCACTCTGGGAAGCCGGATCTTACTCTGGGTTCTTCGACCCATCTTTTGGTCTTTGCTTTGGCGTTGGCTTTCGTAAGACAATTACCGCCCTGGTATGCAGGCTAGACTTCGGCCGACATTTGTATGATTGTAACTACTACCGTGCGGCGATTTGCCCCACCCAACAGTTTACGTACTCAGATGTACTACCCTCGCTCGGAGGGAAGGCTGTAGAGTCGACACGAAACAGTGCAAGTTCAAGCTATTATTGGGAGATTGGTTCCGGTGTTATTTGTTCTTACATACAGACATAGACTGTAACCATATTACTGTCGAGACCTGTCCCATTCTAGGTTCCGGCAGATCCACAGCCAGCACGATGCTCTTTCGGCTGCCTCACCCAGTTGTTTTTGTGACCGAGTTCTCGCTTGCCCCTTTATGCCCAACTGCTTTAACACATTATACACGGAGTGGGAGACTAGACCTCTTGCGCCATCCTCGACGGCGAATAGCCTGACAGTGTACCCTTCGTGACTCAGACTAGCGACCATGTCACCGTACGTCTCAACCTTGTAAGTATGTTGCTCCTCGATATTCGACTTATACGGGTCTGCCAGCTCAAACAGCATTAGCTGTTTGGCCGACAAGGAGTGAAGTACGATGTCAGGTGGCAAGCAAAACTGTTGGATCGCCTCAGAATACTCCCCACGGCCATTCAGGTCCACGGTCAGCGCCCAATCACCCATCCATCCATCATGTGCCATGCCGATAAGCTTGGGCGGTCATGTTTTGCCATCTCACTAGCTGACCAGAGTCGTGGATAGGCTCCGTGTTTCTATCTTGACCATGCCACGTGGCCAAGCCATCCAGGCATTTATTTCTCAGTCTTCCCCTTGGTCTCTTCTCTTCGATCTTGCCAGTTGTCACCAAGTTATCCAATTAATTTCTTCTCATACATAACATGCCCAACACATTTTGACTGTCTACATCTAATGTCTCTAATTAGTTTACGATCTTAACTTTTCCTTGAAGGACATGTTCATTGGTTGTTCTGTTAGTCCACGGTATTCTTTGCATTTTCCTCAGAAACCACATTTCCACAGCCATCATATGATTTTCAGCTTGGCTGCTCATTGTCCACGCTTCACATTGATACAAAAGTACAGGTAGCACTTCAATACTCTTTTTCTCGTGTCAACTGATTGTAACAAGACCCCCGGGGCTTGGACAGGTATGTTATTATAGTTAATACCCCCAGCCTTTGCTCCGACCACCCCTATAGGACTTTACATCTACAGGACCCCACAAAAGCCGGGACAGCTGACCTTCCCCTCCCCACCTATGGATTCCTACCCACAGGGGGCTCGGACAAGACAACAGTCATACTAGTAATCAGAGCCATGGCTAACAAAGCAAAATTTAATTTCTGAATGCGTCAACTGAACTAAGAGAGGGATGGCTGAAAAGCCTGGATAGAAGACAATATGTACACTTGCTGCTGGAGAACAGCGAGAAGATCTACAGATGATCAGTCATCATCACGGAGCATGTGACTTCAGTTCGTGCTGTCGTTCCGTCGTGGTTAACGACTCACCCGATGAACCTTCAGTGCAGAAGAACTCCAAGTCGTTGACTCTTCCAAAGTTCTCTCCTTCCACTGTGAGTAAGATCTCGGACTGGTCAGGCGTATGTCTGATACCTGACGGACACTTCACCAAAGTTCGCTGGTCATCCCTCGATGACGAAAGACGTAATAACTCACAAGTTCCACTCCGCTGATGACGTCTGGGCCGACCCTAGAATTCTAGATGTCCCCAACTGATGATAAGTACTGTAGCACAATACCCTAGTATATAAGAGCCTGGTTGCTCTTCGGCATCTCAAGTTAATGGGATGAACTGATCGGCAAAGTATAACTGGAGCGCTGGCTCCATATAACAACACTGTCACAATTGAATGCTCCAACGAGTGAATGTAAGAACTCACCACCTTCACACTGACACTATTATACACAGTTCTGTAGGTATTTAATACCTTCACAGCTTACAATGTCATTGTCCACCAACACCTAGGAATGGGGTAGATCCCTACCCTGACTAAAATGTCCTTCCGGTGTTTCCTAGAATATAGCAAACCACTGTTGTAGGTCACTTGACCAAGTTCAGGTTTCATTAAGAACTGTAGATTCACACCGTAGTTTAAATGAATTTATACATTGGACCTCATTACGACCCAGCCGGGCCTGAAACATACTAAACTGGCCATCGTCGTGACTATTAAACAGAGTTCACTCTCATCAACATAACTGGAACTCATTTCCTTGTGAGAATACAGGTCACCACTGAGTTACCTTAGAACTACACCAGTACATTACCGGTGTGAATCAAGAGACGCTTCAGTCCTAGACCCAACCTGGATCGGTTGACTAAATCTTCATGGACTCGTCGCGGTTGTCTTGGCATAGACCCACTGGGATATTGTAAACTCAGATTCTCTCATGTGTTGACTTTGGCAGATTCAATTGACCGCTCCCAGTATTGCCTCAAACATCACCTTGACTGGCACTGGAGTGAGCTGGTCCCATTGAGTTTATGGTCTAACTCATGAATATCCATTATATAAACAGATCCTGAAACATGGAGGTCGGTATGAGTGCTCAACTACAACTAGGACTAACCTGCACCTCAAGTATAACACATGCATCAGATTAATATATATATCATACATGTTAGTTAGTTAGTTAGTTAGTTAGTTAGTTAGTTAGTTAGTTAGTTAGTTAGTTAGTTAGTTAGTTAGTTAGTTAGTTAGTTAGTTAGTTAGTTAGTTAGTTAGTTAGTTAGTTAGTTAGTTAGTTAGTCAGTCAGTCAGTCAGTCAGTCAGTCAGTCAGTCAGTCAGTCAGTCAGTCAGTCAGTCAGTCAGTCAGTCAGTCAGTCAGTCAGTCAGTCAGTCAGTCAGTCAGTTAGTTAGTTAGTTAGTTAGTTAGTTAGTTAGTTAGTTAGTTAGTTAGTTAGTTAGTTAGTTAGTTAGTTAGTTAGTTAGTTAGTTAGTTAGTTAGTTAGTTAGTTAGTTAGTTAGTTAGTTAGTTAGTTAGTTAGTTAGTTAGTTAGTTAGTTAGTTAGTTAGTTAGTTAGTTAGTTAGTTAGTTAGTTAGTTAGTTAGTTAGTTAGTTAGTTAGTTAGTTAGTTAGTTAGTTAGTTAGTTAGTTAGTTAGTTAGTTAGTTAGTTAGTTAGTTAGTTAGTTAGTTAGTTAGTTAGTTAGTTAGTTAGTTAGTTAGTTAGTTAGTTAGTTAGTTAGTTAGTTAGTTAGTTAGTTAGTTAGTTAGTTAGTTAGTTAGTTAGTTAGTTAGTTAGTTAGTTAGTTAGTTAGTTAGTTAGTTAGTTAGTTAGTTAGTTAGTTAGTTAGTTAGTTAGTTAGTTAGTTAGTTAGTTAGTTAGTTAGTTAGTTAGTTAGTTAGTTAGTTAGTTAGTTAGTTAGTTAGTTAGTTAGTTAGTTAGTTAGTTAGTTAGTTAGTTAGTTAGTTAGTTAGTTAGTTAGTTAGTTAGTTAGTTAGTTAGTTAGTTAGTTAGTTAGTTAGTTAGTTAGTTAGTTAGTTAGTTAGTTAGTTAGTTAGTTAGTTAGTTAGTTAGTTAGTTAGTTAGTTAGTTAGTTAGTTAGTTAGTGTTAGTTAGTTAGTTAGTTAGTTAGTTAGTTAGTTAGTTAGTTAGTTAGTTAGTTAGTTAGTTAGTTAGTTAGTTAGTTAGTTAGTTAGTTAGTTAGTTAGTTAGTTAGTTAGTTAGTTAGTTAGTTAGTTAGTTAGTTAGTTAGTTAGTTAGTTAGTTAGTTAGTTAGTTAGTTAGTTAGTTAGTTAGTTAGTTAGTTAGTTAGTTAGCGTGGTTCCAACTTCACAGAAACGGGTGGTCCCAATTATGCTCCGTTCCTGTGCCAGTGAATATCACATAAAACGCTCCCCACTGCCCAGTGTGAAAAGTGGAAAAGGCAGGAGTCTCGACAAACAACAGCCCGCGCAGATACACTGTGCATAATGCCGCAGCCAGAATGTCAACACAATAGTCCCCCACGAAACATCCAGTTTATCTCTGATGGAATCGGCAGTCATTTTCCCATCTGGACGTTTCCTAGATGTTCACCCACACAGTCCACGAAAATACAGTTCATCGATGGCAGTGGCAGTCAACCAAAAGCCCAGCAGCCACGCAATTCTGCATAAGGCAAAAACCGGTCAACTCTGGGACATAGCCAGCTGCCATAGCTCCGAACATGTAGTCACGTTCCAAAAGACCTCGGGCAGATTCAAAAGAATTTCACGCGAAACTCACAGCTCACAGTGCCGCGCCACGCACTCACACAGTAGCAGGGCGACGGAACCATAGCCTCCTTAGTCACCTCTTACGACATGCGTGGTAGGCTACAGTGTTACTATTCTTTGCTTCCCTTATGGGCCCCGGCAACACACAGTATATATATATATATATATATATATATATATATATATATATATATATATATATATATATATATATATATATATATATATATATATATATATATATATTTGAATAACGAAGACACAAACAATAGATTGCACGATTTATTGCCTGGCATATTTCGCTGCATCTCGTCAGGTACATACTGCAGAAATCACACAACTTACGTGAAATTAACTAGATAAATCCTTCAAGTTGAAATATACACAATTTCGCACAGTAATGTCGATTGTCTACCACTGGTAATTTTAAGCTGACTAACATGTCTTTCTGTTTACACAATTCTGGCTTGCGTTGATAGATCATAATTGCTTCTGCAAATTTTAACAAGCGAGTATTTTGTGTTCTAAACACAATCAACGCAAGCCAGAATTGTGTAAACAGAAAGACATGTTAGTGAGCTTAAAATTACCGTGGTAGACAATCGACATTACTGTGCGAAATTGTGTATATTTCAACTTGAAGGATTTTTCTAGTTAATTTTACGTAAGTTGTGTGATGTCTGCAGTATGTACCTGACGAGATGC
>JACEFZ010011115.1:0-53196 GCA_014155875.1 Cepaea nemoralis
TTTTTTTTTCGTTACTGGTTTCGTTGGTAGGTAGTTAGGTAGGTAAGTTTGGGTTGGTTGGTTGGTTGGTTGGGTTTGGGTGGGAAAAACGTAGGTTGGGGGTTGGTAGGTAATAGGAGGGTTTGGGTTTGTTTTGCTGATTAGATGAAAGTAATTTAGCTGTTTGTGTGGTTGGTAAGTAGATTGATTGGTAGGTAGGTAGGTTGGCTGTTTGGTAGGTGGGTAGGTAGACTGGTTGGTTGATATGTACGTGGGTTGATTGTTTGGTTGGTTGGTTGGTAGGTAGGTTGATTGTTTTGTAGGTAGGTTGGTCGGTATGTAGGTTGGCTGTTTGGTAGATGAGCAGGTAGACTGGTTGGTTGATAGGTAAGTGGATTGTTTGGTTGGTTGGTAGGTAGGTTGTTTGTTTGTTTTGTTAGTAGATTGGTTCGTATGGAGGTTTGTTGTCTGGTTTGTAGGTAGGTTGGTTGGCTGTTTGGTAGGTAGGTGGGTTGATTGGTTTGTTGGTTGGTAGGTAGGTACGTATGTTGGTTGGTTGTTTGGTTGATTGGTTGGTAGATACGTAGGTTGATTGGTTGTTTGGTTGATTGGTTGTTTGGTTGATTGGTCGGTAGGTGCGTAGGTTGTTTGGTTGATTGGTTGGTAGGTACGTAGGTTGGTTGGTTGTTTGGTTGACTGGTTGGTAGGTACGTATGTAGGTTGGTTGGTTGGTTGGTTGGTTGGTTGGTTGGTATTTTGGTTTATTGGCTTTTGGTAGGTAGGTAAATTGGTTGTTCGGTTGGTAGATTCGAAGATTGATTCGTTGTTTGGTTGGTTGGTTTGTAGGTATGTAGGTTGGCTGGTTGTTGTGCTGGTTGGTTGGATGGTTGGGTGACTAGTAAGAACCCTCCAGGAGACTGAGTGTCCACTCGCATGTCCGATGCATTAACGTTTCAGCTTGTTCGAGACCCGTAAAAGACTGCACATATAGGAGTTAACGAACGAATGAACGAACGAACGAATGAATGAAAGAACGAACTTTATTGAACGAACGAACGAACAAACTTTATTTTCGAAGGGTAACAAATTGGGCACGCAGGCCCGTCTTACATTCGGCCCTTGATGTTGGTGTAGCTACTTTCCACCCGACCCGGTAAGGAAATTAAATTTCCACGGGGACTGCCTTGGAGAATACTATTCCCCTCTCCACACTCACAGCAGGGTGCGCAAGAGCTTTCCTGGAACATCACTTCTGAGGAAAAGCATGTAAAGATGTAACTAGGCAGTGGTTCCCCACAATCCATTCAAAATGAAATTATTATTCTAGGTTGGTAATGTTTTCCCGCATTTTATTCTCACCTAAGCCACAGTACCTTCTTAAGGGCCACATAAAGCAGAAAATCCCGTGCGCACACTACACACACGTCAATGACCGCTGGCCGGTCGGCAAGTGTGTGACCTCCTCTTGGACATTCCAAAATTGTTAAGGCATCACCCATAATAACATGAATAAAATTTGTGGAACTGCCCTAAACCTGTGGAAAGATTAGTTAGTTAATTGTATTTCCTTTACAGGACGTTTGCAGTCAACACCAGCATTTTTAGCTGTTGTTGATGTCTTGGCACGTTTTACGTTCAGTACTTTGCCGTTGTTTCTGAACGACCGGCACACATACTTTTTCGTTAAAAAAAAACCCAGCGCAAAGCGGTCTGCTGCCAAATCGCACGCAGATGTTTCGAACGCGGGTATATGGGATTACGAACCGCGTCCGTAAACTCTCCGCCACGGAGACGGCTGTGGAAATGTAAACAATATAAAATAACACAAAGTAATGCAGCTTTAGAGAACAGAATTACGAAAAAAACTGGACGTTGCGGCGACTAGCATTGATCAGCAAACAAATACATACACAAAACACAACATATAATCACGGAGAAGACCATCCACTGACTACATTAAGGCATAAGAAACGGATGATAGGAATAAAAAGATGAAAAATGAGAAAAATGAAGAGAAAATGAAAATTTAAAAACATTTTTTTTTTGCTTCTTATCTCAGAATCCCAGGCTGTGATACTCCGTGAGACACATTATGACGTGCAAACTATATAAAGCTCTCGTGAAGTGGCAGGTAGGGGGAAACTACCAAATTAAATTCCCAAGGAGGCGTTTGGCGGTACTCGCAAAGCTAAATCTATACTAGAGTGACAAGTTCAAACCACTTCATATACAAGCAGATGGGCGGGATAACCTGGTTTGTCATGATATGAAAATGTTTTTGTTTTTTTTTGGAATGATGAGTGCCTTTTATACCTGTAAACTTAATTGATGAAAATCTTTGGTGACCTATGTTGGTGGTTGATAATCTATGCTTGGTTATTTTTCGTGGTTGGTACATTTGTTCAGGCTTTCATGCATGGGAGCCGGAAACAAGTGTGGTGTGATTCGTCGTTGTTGCATTTATTACGTATGTTTCTTCATAGCAACGTCAGATCCGCCCGTGTGTTGCCGGGGCCCTTACGGGGAGCAAAGAATAGTAACACTGTTGCCTACCATGCACGTCGTAAGAGGCGACTAAGGAGGCTATGGTTCCGTTGCCCTGCTACTGAGTGAGTGCGTGGCGCGACACTGTGAGCCGTGAATTTCGCGTGGAATGCTTTTACATCTGTTCGCAGTTTGTAGCGTGAACTGCATGTTCGGAACGATGGCGGCCGGCTGTTGCTGGATTGACTGGTTTGCCTTTTCGGTTCACGAGTGCATTTTTCAGGAAACTCCTGGGAGTCGTGGCTGGAGCTACGGAGTTCGTGCTTTGTGCGGCGCTTTCGGCGGGTTGCCCTGCGGAAAGAGACCGAGCCATATGGGAAAAACCCGGGTCAATGAAGTCTTTCTGGTGACTGCCGTTTCCATCGACAATGAACTGTATTTCTCGTGGAGGACTTTTGTGTTGGCATTCTGGCAGCGGCATTATGCACAGTGTACCTGTGCGGGCTGTTGGCTTGCCGATACTCCTGTCTATTCCATTGTTCACATAGGGCAGTGAGGAGCATTTTGTGTGATATTCACTGGCACAGGAACGGAGCATAATGGGGACGACCCGTTGCCGTGAAGTTGGAACCGCGACTAACTAACTAACTAACTAACGTGAGATCAAAACATGGCCTCCGACTCGCAGCGAATAATAGAACGAACGAACCAACGAATAAACGTTATTTTCAAAGGGTTAAGAATTGGGCACGGAGAGAGGGCGAGAGAGGACTAGAATAGAGAAGGAAAAAGAGATAGAGAGGGGGAGAGAGGGGTTGGGATAGAAAGGGAGAGAGGTAGGTGGCATAAAGAGACAGGAGAGAGAGAGAGAGAGAGAGAGAGAGAGAGAGAGAGAGAAAGAGAGAGAGAGAGAGAGACAGAGAGAGAGAAATAAAAAGACAGTGAATGAGTGAGAGAGAGTGAAAGACAGAGAGGGGAAACATAAAAAAAACAGAGAAAGAGAGTGAGAGAAGGACGAAAAGATAAAGAAAGGTAGAGTGAGCGAGCGAGAGAAATGGAGTGAAGGAGAAAATAAGAGCAAGCGAAAGAGAGAGAATGAGACAGACAGACAGACAGACAGACAGACAGACAGACAGACAGACAGACAGACAGACTGACAGACAGAGTAGGTGAGAAAAAAAGAAGAGAGAGAAAGTGGTTGAGAAAAAAAGAGAAGGGAGAAACAGAGAGAGAGAGAGAGAGAGAGAGAGAGAGAGAGAGAGAGAGAGTTAGAGAGAGAGAGAGAGAGAGAGAGAGAGAGAGAGAGAGAGAGAGAGTAGTGAGTGAGAAAAAGACAGGAGAAAGAGAGAGAAAAGAGAAAGTGTGTATGTGAAAGTGGGAGAGAAAGAGAGGCAATGCCAGTGTGAGAAAGATGGAGTGAGATGGTCAGAGTGAGAGACCTAAGAAGAGATCTAACTTCTCAGGACAGATCTCGTCTCCCTAACGAATGTCACAATTGTAATCGCATTTTACGCTGTGACAAGTCAGACGTGAGTCATAAGCTTGAGACAGCAAAAGAGAGGTAGAAAAGTGGGGGAAGGGGCGAGGTGGGGGGGGGGGGGTTATAGAGTGCGTGAATGAGAGTGTGTATGAGAGAGAGAGAGAGAGAGAGAGAGAGAGAGAGAGCGTGAGAGAGTTGCGTATGAGAGAGAGCGCACGCGTGAGAGAGAGAGAGTGTGTGCATGAGATACAGACAGCGTGAGAGTGTACATGAGAGAGAGAGAGAGAGTGTGTGTGTGCATAAGAGAGAGAGAGAGAGAGAGAGCGTGAGAGAGTGTGAGAGGGAGAGCGCGTGAGAGTGTGCATGAGAGCGAGCGTGAGAGAGAGAGAGAGAGCGTGAGAGGGTGTGCATTAGAGAGAGCGTGAGAGAAAGTGTGCAAGGGAGAGAGTGTGAGACGGTGTGTGCATGAGAGACAGAGTGTGAGAGACAGTGTGTGCATGAGAGAGAGAGAGCATGAGAAAGAGAGAGAGAGAGAGAGAGAGAGAGAGAGAGAGAGAGAGAGAGAGAGAGAGAGAATTGCTTGAGAAGCATATCAGTACAGACAGTTGTAAAGAAATATCGGCATAAAGGACCATATCAGGACACAACGGGACATATGAGGACACAACGGGACATATCAGAACACAGCGGGACATATCAGGACATAAAGTGATATAACAGTACATAACGGGACATAAAGGGACCTATCGGGACACAAAGGGATATATCAAGACATAAAGAGTCATATAAAGACATACAGGGACATATCGAGACATAAAGAGTCATATAAAGACATACAGGGACATATCGAGACATAAAGAGTCATATAAAGACATACAGGGACATATCGAGACATAAAGAGTCATATAAAGACATAAAGGGACATATCGAGACATAAAGAGTCATATAAAGTCATACAGGGACATACTGAGACATAAAGAGTCATATAAAGACATATCGAGACATAAAGAGTCATATAAAGACATACAGTGACATATCGAGACATAAAGAGTCATATAAAGACATACAGGGACATATCAAGACAAAGAGTCATATAAAGACATACAGGGACATATCGAGGCATAAAGAGCAATATAAAGACATACAGGGACATATCGAGACATAACAGGACATGAAGGGACATATCCGGACATAAAGGGACATGCAAGGGCATAAAGGGGCATACCGGAACATGCCAGGACACAACGGCCCATATCAGGACATAAAGGCACTAGAATTCAAGTTGTCTGAATCGAATGGTACTATACAGGAAGTGGGTCGCTGTGGCGTTGTGGCTGGACGCTCTCCTCCCAACCTGTGACCATGGGTTACATTTCGATCGAAGCTAAATCTCAGGTCGATCCAGCACAAAAAGGGTACCAAGAAATATATTAGGAAATAACGGCGACCGGCTCGATACTAAGCACATCACCCTTCTAGTGCCTCTTGCATGTCAAAGGGTCGTTTACTTTAATGAATAAACAAATAGACACACATAGTATTATTTGGCGCTCACAGAAGAAGAAGAAGGAAATAAAGATTAGAAGACGCACTAGACAACATAAAATTTGAAAGCTATAATAGTTACCAACCGGGATCGAACCTATCGCCTCCAAATGACGACGGCGCCTCGCTGCAGGAACAAGTGTACTTCGACGCACGACCAACTAGACACTCCTAGTAACTATTATAGCTTTCAAATTTTATGTTGTCTAGTGCGTCTTCTAATCTCTATTTCCTTCTTCTTCTGCTGTGACCGCCAAATAATACTATGTGTGTCTATTTGTTTAATCGTCTTGGTGGCCTCAACGGTTCTCCCCATTTATTTCTTACTTTACTGAATAGGATGCCGTGAGATACTTGGGCTTTTAAATGAAGAAACTAAAAAGAATACTGTAAAGTTCCATGCGTGTCGTAAGTTGCAGTTAAGGAGGCTTGGCGTGAGATGTAATATTTACTCCCGCAGAAAATTTAGCTTCAAAGCCCGAACGATTATGAGCAGGTTTACAATGGGCTGGGTGCGAGATGTTTGAGTGTTTATGCTTCACTGAGAGTTGGACATCAGGAGAGAGAGAGAGAGAGAGAGAGAGAGAGAGAGAGAGAGAGAGAGAGAGAGAGAGAGAGAGCGAGCGAGAGAGTGAGAGAGAGGAGGGGGCGTAAGAAAGAGTGAACGAGCGTGCGCGAGAGGAGGAGAGAGGCGGGAGGGGTGGGGGTGAGAGGATAGAGAGAAAATGAAACAAGGAACGAGCGAACTTTAGTTTTAAAATGTTGGGAATTGGGCACACAGGGACGACTTACAGAGAGACAGAGATGGAGACAGGGATAGAGAGAGACAGAGACAGAGTAAGGGAGAGACACAGAGACAGATAGAGCGAGAGAGGGAGAGAGAGATTTAAACGGACACAGTCAACTAAAGCAATAGGACATGTTCGAGCGATCACAAACTCCCTGGGGAACAAGCATAGCATGACAGGGTCAGCAGGACACCAGAAGAAGGGGTGCTCGGGGACAGGGGAAAATAGTTGAGGGAAACTAGAATGCGTGGGAGCAGCAGGAATGGTGGGAAAGAATGAGGGAAGGGGTAGCACGGGGAGAGAAGAAAGAAGATAGCACGGGGAGAGAAGATAGCACGGGGAGAGAAGATAGCACGGGGAGAGAAGATAGCACGGGGAGAGAAGATAGCACTGATAGAGAAGATAGCACGGGGATAGAAGATAGCACGGGGAGAGAAGATAGCACAGGGATAGCAGATAGCACGGGGATAGAAGATAGCACGGGGAGACAAGATAGCATGGGGATAGCAGATAGCACGGATAGAGAAAATAGCACGGGGAGAGAAAATAGCACGGGGAGGAAAGATAGTAAGGGGAGAGAAGATAGCACGAGGATAGCAGATAGCACGGGAAGAGAAGATAGCACGGGGATAACAGATAGCACGGATAGAGAAGATAGCACGGATAGAGAAGATAGCACGGATAGAGAAGATAGCACGGGGAGAGAAGATAGCACGGGAATAGCAGATAGTACTGGGAGAGAAGATAGCACGGGGGTAGCAGATAGTACGGGGAGAGAAGATAGCACGGGTAGAGAAGATAGCACCGGATAGCAGAGAGAGGGGGAAGAGAATATAGCACGGGGATAGCAGATAGCACGGGAGAGAAGATAGCACGGGGGTAGCAGATAGCACGGATACAGAAGATAGCAAAGGGGATAGCAGATAGCACGGATAGAAAAGATAGCACGGGGAGAGAAGATAGCACGGGGATAGAAGATAGCACGGGGAAAGACGATAGCACGGGGAGAGAAGATAGCGCGAGGATAGTAGATAGCACGGATATAGAAGATATCACGGGTAGAGAAGGAAGCTTGGGGAAAGGGATAACACAGAGAGAGAAAATAGCAAGGTGAAATAAGATAGCACGGGAAGAGACGATAGCACGCCGAGAGAAGATAGCACGGGGAGATAAGATAGCACGGAGAGAGATCCGCCACTACTACTACATCACCACCATGCATTCAACACGCAACTCAACAAATCCAGTAAATACCAAAGTATTTATTTCCGACATCTACAATTAAGTCACGCACGAGACAACCTGTCCACCAGCCTCAAAGACTAACGAAAATGTCACAAACAGCACGCGCATGAAGATCGATCCACGAAGCTCTGAATGTCCCTGTGTCAGATGTACGCACTCCCATCCAGAACAGAGACACACAAGTCATCCCTGCATTGCCACAAGCACACACCAGTCGCGTGTCTTCAATTGTTTTGCATTCTGGGTGGAGAGAGCGAGATTACAATTTGAACGACCATAAATTTAACGTACCTATAAGTATGCAAATACATCGGTAGATTGGACTGTTGATTTCCGGCGTGTTTTGCTGAGCTTATTGTAAGAGTACAAGTAAAAGTATACACATATAACGGTAGGTTGGACAGTTGATGTCTGGCGTGTTTTGCTGAGCTCATTATTTGACGTATTTATAATAGGTCAGACAGGAAGACTGGCTGATAGACTGATAGGGTGACAGAGACAGATTGTTGGAGGGGCGGAAGAGGGACAGACGGCAGACAGGTGGACATGAAGACAGAGGGAGGAAGGGATGGGCTAGGGACAGACGGGTGGAAAGACAGACAAAGATAAGGACAAACCGAGGACTGGCTGACGAACAGACAAACAGACAGACAGACATAGAAGTAAATAAACAGAAAGCAGACATACATGTACTCTTTACACAGACTGTAAGATAATAGACTGTAAGACCATAGACCGTCAGACCATAGATTGTAAGACAATAGAATGTAAGCCCATGGACGGTAAGACCATAAACTGTAAGACTATACACAGACTAAGACAATCGACTGTTAGACCATAGACTGTCAGACCATAGACTGTCAGACCATAGACTGTCAGACCATAGACTGTCAGACCATAGACTGTCAGACCATAGACTCTACACGCTACACTGTTGACAGCTGCAGTAGCCTAGTTACCGGACGCTTGCCTGCCAGGCCCGTGGTCAAGCCTCATTGGGTATATGGTCAAGCCTCATTGGTCATATGGTTCTAGACGCACACTTGCACAGACAAGTCAGCAGTCCGTGGCTGGTGTGGTCACCATTACACCTGCCGTCTTCGCTTTCTCCAGACATTTCCTGGTTCTCCCATTTTAGCTGGGTAGACCTGGGAATCCACTAAAGTTTTACAAACCGCCTGGAATTGGATTCCAAACCCATGACCAACGTGACGACAGCTAGTACCTAGCCACTGCGCTACCGGAGCTCTTGAGCTTCTGTACTTGCCCCAATATTGACCTAAATATTTACATCCGTAATCAACAATTTATGTACCCGCCCCAATATTGACCTGAATATTTACGTCGGTAATCAACAATATCTGTACTTGCTCCAATATCGACTTAAATATCTACATCATTAATCAACAATATATGTACTTGCCCCAATAATGACTTGAATATTGACACCATTAATAAACAATTTCTACACTTGCCCCATTATTGACTCAAATATTTATATCAATAATAAAAACAAAACCTTTGTTTTGGATTGTTAAACATAACGACCACAACTGTCGATCCAGAACCTGTCAGAATCCTGACAGTCGATCAAGAAACTGTCAGATCGATAAGCTTTATCTGTACAGTTATCATCCCGCCAGGAAACGTAACAATCGAAGGGGTTAATCTGCACACGAGATTCCCCAATCTATTATCTCCCCCTGACATAAATCTGCATGGTGTATGGTAATGGAGCGGCTCCCATTGCGAATCGGCCACCATGAAATAACACGAGCAGTAACATACAAGAGACCGCCATTCACAGAGGACCCGAACACGGGTTCCTAGCTCCGCTCGAATCCTTCTGTAACTAGTGGGGACATCACGGACAGCCAATGCACATTAAAGAGATTGTGCTCACGGCCATGGCAGGCTCATCAATCTGCAGTTGCCTCCCTTGGGTATCGAGTTCCGGATCCGTCCTTGGCAGGCTTTCCATAGCGGTATTTATCTGCACGGGCATCATCTATAGGACAGGACATCTTCCGGTAATCCTTGTTATTCTTTGTGCTAAATTGTGTGTTCTTGGCGCTTTAATTTATCTTGAACAACGTTTGCGTGACCGGTGTTTTATTAAGAGAAAAGGTGAGGCTGGTGCTCTCCATGTTGGTGATGGAGGAAACTGAGAGTTATAGTAAACAAACGCAGAACGGGTATCTTTAAAAAGAGAAAGCTGAAAAGAGGATCTGGGCACTTACGGCCTCTCAAAAATTGTCATTTACTGCCTATATAGTAACTTGCGATGTACGGCAAGGTGTGTGTGTGTGGGGGGGGGGGGGGGGGTGTTGAGCCTGGGGAATTAAGGCCGCCTGGCTAGTGCAGTGGCCGCGAACAGTGCAGGTTAGGGTTTTATTTTTGCCTCCGACAGAAAAAAAGATCCAAACCTTACCGAGGATTCGAACCCGGGTCTCCCGAAGGAGAATTCGGCATTCTAGCCACTCGATCAGCCGCTCCTTTTATGGACTAATAGGTCGAGATGCAATGTTGATTGATCTGTTAACTAACTAACTATACAAAATAAAATGTGCCTTGTGTTAATTTACATTCTAGTGCTAGAAACGCGCAAAAGAACACCTAGAAACACGCGAAAGGACAGAGGGAATAGCAAGTAGTAGCTACAAGACCCATTACCACACAACACACACTTAAACACAAACCCCCAACACACATCCACACGCTTCCACACCACAGATAGACTGCCGCTGAGACAACCATTTTAATCAGATCCCTACAATTTCCAGAGACGCGTTTACTGAGAGGAAACCAGTTAACAGAAATGAGGGAGTCTGGCTGCATGATATCACCATTAAGCCAGTCAACAGACGGCCCAATAACCCCGGTGTTTGTTTTAGCTGGGAGGACTTGATGGCTCGAACATGGGCCATCTCATCAGGTCGCTGTTTACTCTTTGATCTGATTGTTGTCTGCGGTTAGGATACAGCCGCGCTTGTACATGGCCCGTGAGGGATTCACCCAGCGATGGGCTGGTGATGTTACTAAGGGAGATTCTATTGTAGTTTGTGTTTTCTATCTGAGTTGGCATTATATAATTCTTGTTTATGTGTCTTCTTCTCATTCTTCTTCTTCTTCTTCTGCGCCTAAACGTCTTCTTCTTCTTCTTCTTCTTCTTCTTCTTCTGCGCCTAGACGTCTTCTTCTTCTTCTTCTTCTTCTTCTTCTTCTTCTTCTGTTGCCACTGTCTAATCTTCTTCTTTTTCCATGCCTTCTTCATTTTTTGTTGCTGTTACTATTCCTGCTGCCTAATCTTCTTCCTCTTCTTCTTTTCTTCTTCTTCTTCTTCTTCTTCTTCTTCTTCTTCTTCTTCTTCTTCTTCTTTGTCTTCATCTTCTTCCTCTTCTCCTTCTTCCTCTTCTGCACCTACACTTCTTCTTCTTCTTCTTCTTCTTCTTCTTCTTCTTCTTCTTCTTCTTCTTCTTCTTCTTCTTCTCCACCTCCTTCTTCTTCTTCTTCTTCTTCTTCTTCTTCTTCTTCTTCTTCTTCTTCTTCTTCTTCTTCGTCCTTGTCCTCATCTTCTTCCTCTTCTCCTTCTTTTCCTTCTCCTTCTTCTTCCTCTTTTTCTTCTTCTTCTTCTTCTTCTTCTTCTTCTTCTTCCATTCCTTTGAGGAAAAGCAAACGGAATCAACACGTCACTACTAGGAATTAAACCCAGTCTGTGTTTTGGTAAGTAAAAGAGTTAACCATCATTCCACGGAATCGGCTAAATACTGCATTAACATTTTCTGTTTCCCAGACAATTTTCTTCAGTAGAGATTTGCCTCGTCTTTCTGTGGTTACAGTATTTTACTATTAGGCAGCTTCAGAACCGACGCAACAGTTGAACACATTAATGATGCGGTTAATGTTGGTCATTAGCAGTTTTATGATAGTTGTTCATAAACTTCAAATCATACTCTCTCTCTCTCTCTCTCTCTCTCCTCTCTCTCTCTCTCTCTCTCTCTCTCTCTCTCTCTCTTTCTCTCACTCACTCACTCACTGTCTCTCTCTGTCTCACTCCCATTCTCTGAATGCATCTCTCTCTGTCACTGTTCTCTCTGTATCTTTCTCTTTTTCGCTCCTATTCTGTACAGAGAGGAACTACGTGCATGTCTGCCTACCTACCATCTGTCTCTCTCCATTCACCCATCCGTCCATCATCTACCTATCGACCTTCCTATCTATCTGTCCGCCCGCCCGCCCACAACTCGTCAATTCGTACCTTCTTCCTTCCTACTCCATTCATCTATCTATCCTTCCCTCCTTTGCTTGCTACTCTCTCTCTCTCTCTCTCTCTCTCTCTCTCTCTCTCTCTCTCTCTCTCTCTCTCTCTCTCTCTCTCTCTCTCTCTCAGGTTAGTACAACCGCTATATCAACAAAGAATATGAATATTAATATAAAAACAACACTACTTATTTGGCCAATGAGTTGCCGCAATATTTGCTCAAACCTCACGTCCTCTGGTCTGTCAACACAAGCTAGCCTTGGCAGTGTGAGAAAACCAGTTTCCTGTGAGGAACGAACAATGATTGGCCTCTCGTAGCATAGTCGCCTTGTGCTAACGCTATGGTCGTTAAGTGTGCAGTAGTTCGCGTCACTACCTCAAACGCTACTGCTCAAGGAATTGAGAAATATCGGGAAATCCGTAATGCCACCAAAGCCACTCTTTCAGCTGATTCAATCATTTGTTGAAAAACTATTGATTCTGTTGGAACAGCATGAGAAACACATTCGCAAGTGGTGATTGGCTTTTATAGAGGTAGAAGAATGTAGTAGAGATCGAGGACATGCTAGATAATATAAACAATTTTAGCTGACACATTGGGGTAGGTAGGTAGGTAGGTAGGTAGGTAGGTAGGTAGGTAGGTAGGTAGGTAGGTAGGTGCTAGCAAGACAGACAGACAGAAAGGTAGTTTGGTTTAGGTAGGTAGGTTAGAAAGTTAGGTAGGTAGTGTTTCTGGCAGGCAGTTAAGTAGGTAGCTAGGCTGACAGGCAGTTAAGTAGGTAGTATGGTAGATACGTAATGTTAGTTAGTCGATAACTAACATTACATATCTACCACACTACCCACTTAACTGCCTGCCTGCCTGCCTACCTACCTACCTGGGTACTTGGATATGTAGCTAAGTAGATAGGTAGGTAGGCACGTAGGTAGGTATTCAGGCAGATAGGAAAGCAGATAGGTAGTTAGGAAGACTGACATGCAGTTAGGTAATTAAGTAGGTAGGAAGACTGACATGCAGTTAGGTAATTAAGTAGGTAGGAAGACTGACAGGCAGTTAGGTAATTAAGTACGTAGGAAGGCTGGTTGATAGGTAGGTAGGTAGACAGAGACATTGACATAGAGACAGACAGACAGAGACTGAGGCAGAGACTATGTAGAAAGACACGGCTGCTCGACAAGAACCCTGCTTTTTCTTCCATGCACCATTTCTCCCATCACTGCTCTTCCCAAACCTCTGTGACACGCAATATAAAAGTTAGTTGCATATCCTTTACAGGACGTCGTAGTCAACCCCAACACTTTTTGGCTGTTCGTAATTTCTTAACAAGTTTACGTTCAGTAGTTTGCCATTGCTTTCGGAATGACCGGCACTCATACTATTGAATGGAAACTTGCTGGATACGGACGCGATTCGTAATCCCGTATACCCGGGTTCGAATCACAGCGGTGCTGATGTTTTCGAAAAAGGTATTGGTGCCGGTTGTTCAGAAAGCAATGGCAAACTACTGAACGTAAAACTTGCCCAGGAATCACGAACAGCAAAAATGCTGGGGTTGAAGGCTACGTCCTGTGAAGGACCTGCAACTAATTTTTTTTAAATGCAGGATTACGAATTGCGTTCGTAATCCATTCGACACAGTGCCGGCTATGTATAAGATGACGCAAGTGCCAATTTTTACACGCTATAATCGGCATTATGTACAGGATGTATTTTCTTCCTCTTCTTCTTTCGTTCGCTTGAAATATGTGTATAACTGCAATGTTGTCTCTTGTATGAATTTAACTGTCTTTTTTCAGTCTGTCCTGTATGTTGCGATTTCTCTCGAATCTCTTGTTGTTTCTCTGGGCTAATTTCGATATTTTTATCTTGTGCGAATGAGTCCGCAAAATGGTCAGCTGCTTACTTTCCTGTTAAGATGTTTCCGTCTTTATGTAGTGCAATTTTTGAGTTTCTCTCTGTGCACTTGTCATTACGTTGTTTTATTAGCTTCCACATCTTCCTTGTGTCTCTTTCAAAGTTCAGTGACTCTTGTTTTCTCCTGCCAGCTTTTCCGTCTAGCCTGCAGCTTGGCCCTTTGAAATTTGGCTTTTGCATGCTGGAATTTATTGTGGTGCTCTTGGCAGGGGTTGGCTTCTGCTTGCCTTCTACACACTTCCACATCATTATGCAACTGTTCCAGTTCACTACTCCAGTAGGGTTTATATTGTTTACGGGCTCCTCTTGGTACTGTTTCTCGCGCTGCCTGTAGTATGCATTTCCCAAACTCTCCAAATACTTTGTTTATGTCTTTCTCAGTGTTCAGGTTTCTAACCAGTATGCTGGTGCGATTCTTGTACATTGCCCAGTCTGCTTTCTTGTAGTTCCACCTCGAGAGGGTGCTGCTTTCACTTACAAGCTCATTTTCTACAGTTAGAAAGACTGGCCGATGGTCACTGCCACCAAGTTGTTTCCCAACAATTCGTGTAATGTTCCACTCCAGATCTGGTGATTAAAAAGCCAGGTCAGGTGTAGTTGTAGTGTGCCATGATCTCGAGTAGAAAGTATGCGGGGCAGACGGCTTGTTAACCAATATGAATCAATTCTCATCTTGCCAGCCTTCCAGTCTCTCTCCTCTCTGGTCCATGTGATCATAGCCTCAGCTCTGCGAGTGGCTGTTGAAATCGCCACACACAATCATTTTTTCTTTTAATGACAGTGTGTCCAGTGCCTGCGGGCGGTCACTTGGACAGTAGTAATTGATCAGATGTAGGTCTGTATTAACTGTCTTAAGTTTAAGTGTCTGATACTCAGCCCCTTTCATGCAAACTTCAATTTGGGACACAGTGATGTTATTGTTTTACAAGGGTCAGTATCCCACCCTTTCGCCTGTCCTTTCGGTCAGATCGGTAACACTGGTAGCCTCTGATTTTGAAGACTATATTTTCGTTGAGGTGAGTTTCTTGCAAGAAACATACGCTTACCTTTTCTTGGTCAAAGATGTTTTCTAGTTATATATATATATATATTTTTTTTTTTTGGTTGCTAACTCCCTCCGCATTCCAGTGCATTATTTTTAGTCTTTGTTTGGTATGGCCAGACGCTTAAAAGTCGCTTAAAAGTCGACAGGGTCGACTTTATTGCACCGGGTTTTATCCCATATGACTCGGTCTCTTTCCGCAGAGTAGAAAGCGTCGAACAAAGCACGAACTCCGTAGCTCTAGTGACGACCCACGGGAGTCTCCGAAAAATTTCACTCTTGACCGAAGGACGCTGCCCGGAATCGAAGCAACAATCTTCGGAGCCGGAGTCAAACGGCTTGACTACTTCACGACGGAGACTCCAAATGGCCAGACGCTCTATTCTCAGGTCCTCTGGCTCCATAGGACATTTGAGAAGGACCTCCAGTAGTTGTGGTTGGACCCTTTCAAGGCACAGAGCCCGGTACTGCACCTGCCTGGGGGTCCAAAGCGGGGCGAGCACTACAACATTTAGCAGTAGTCGACATATTTCATGGCGTGATTGCGTGGCATCCTGATTTCTGTGGTGCACCTTCTGGCTGGTTGCCTCCGTCTTCAGCGCCTTTCCTTTGCTAGAGGAGACTGTGGTCTTACTCGAGTTTAGGTGTGTAGGCACGCAAACACGTGTCTGCGCATGCATGTACGTGCATACACATGTAGAGCGTTCTGGTTATTTCTCGACGCCAGTGACTCGCAGCCGCCGCTTCTCCTGTTAGTTAAAACAGGTGCGCCACGAGAAGGCCAGAAGTTGGACTTTTGCTGCAGTGGCGATGAATGCACGAGCCATTTTGGGCATTTATGCAAGCATGGGCGCTCGCCCCAATCCCGCCCCCGGTTACATAACAGCAACATTTGGAACCCGGTGTATTTTTTTTATGACTGTGCAGTGTTTGAAAACATTCTCGGTCCAAGATTTGTATTTACCTATTATGTTGCATGAACTTTACAAAGGGCGAATACAAAACCTGGACCGGCAATATTTTCAAACACTGCACAGTCATTACAAATACAGCCTATATAAGATGCTGGACGCATTTTGTTGTAGACCAACCGGCTGTCATTGGGTAACGTGGTCAGTATCACACAGGTCGCCCTTACTTCCCAAGACATATTCTGGTAGTCACTTTAGACTGGGTCCACTTGTCAGCCCAGGACAAGTTTTAACCCAAGATCATTGAGCCGGAGGCAAGCTTCTAACTCAGTGGTTCTCAAACGAGTTAGGGTTTCGGGTATATTAAGATTATTTCAAGATCACGTTAATACAAGAACCGATTACTTGATATTGTTTTCTCCTCCATACTTTACGATTACGTTCTTCTTGCCCTTCTGAAATTCATGTTATAACTTAAGTAGACCCGGAAATCACGTTTTATGTAGACGTCTAGACTTGTTCTAGTATGTATTATTAAGTTTAGCTTCCATTTTTACGTATACTGTGTAAAAAAAAAAGGGGGGGGGGGAGATTTATAGGGAGGAAATACGAAATGGGGTGGGGGGGGGGGGGGGGTCAGAATGAAGTTCTGAAAATATGGTGAAAGGGTGTACGGGCCAAAAGAGGTTGAGAACCACTGGTCTAACTACTATACTCTCGCAGATCCCCGTTGAATTGAATAAGGCCAAAGTTTGTTTGTGTTCGTTCGCTTCGAGAGTACCCCATGCGTGTGCTACTACTTCTAATTCACCTAACATACTGGGTGACACCCCCGACTGACCGGTGTAGGGGTTGAACCCGCTACCTCGGCATCGGAACACCGGAAACTTCAAGAGCGAATCTTATTCATTCGGCTCATGGCCAAAGCATTTCACATATAAAATATGAGAGGGATATAAATAAGGAGGAAATAAAACAAAAAACCATTTAGAGAATAATAGAAAGAAACATTAACAAGAATGTAATTCGTAGAAGGAGCTTCGGGACCAAGAAAACCCATTGAAAGAAGAGATTCGACCTGTATCTTGTGAGACATCCTGGGTTGTCTGCCGTTGGTGTCATGTGTCAGTTTAATTAGACACGTGAATGGGATACATAATGCACAGTGTACTCTCTTAATGGATCCTTAGATACAGTGTTAAGAGGCGTGGTTTCTGGCGGTTGTCTTCTCCATTGGAGCAAAGGTTTGTCGTTGGTTTGGCGAGCCACATGGTGCCGCGGGAAAGATGGCAAGATGGAAAGACAGTCTGCGTTCGCGGAGACCTAAGATACTGGTTGCATTTTGTCGTGTAAATCGTTTACTACAATTGTCATCATCATCATCATCATCATCATCATCATCATCATCATCATCACCTTCTTCTTCTTCTTCTTTTACTGCTGCTGCTGCTGCTGCTGCTGCTACTACTACTAATACTACTGGGGCTGTTATCTCGGAGACTCCTGAGGGTTGACGCTGGAGCTATGGATTTTGTGCATTGCGCGATGCTTTCGTCAGCAGGCCGCCCTGCGGAAAGAGACAGAACGATAAAAACGGGATAAAACCCGGTGTAATTAAACCATCCTCTTAACTTTTAAACCCTGCTTTTTTTTTTTTTTTTATTGTTACTGAATACTGAATTTAATAATCCACATCACCGAACTTTGGACATTCCCACACATGCTCCGTCTCCCTCAACAAAAGCCAGAGAAGAGTGTCCATGCAGATAACCCAGTAGCTATTTCATTAAAAGTCCCCCTGGCTTTACCCCCATGCTTTGAGTACGCTTCAGACTCACCTCTCACACCCATTGGGCCAGTCTTTCCGGATACGGATAC
The DNA here is from genome assembly GCA_014155875.1 of Cepaea nemoralis. Taxonomy (NCBI): domain Eukaryota; kingdom Metazoa; phylum Mollusca; class Gastropoda; order Stylommatophora; family Helicidae; genus Cepaea; species Cepaea nemoralis. Next base: position 17,528 of record JACEFZ010011115.1, read on the forward strand.
TCCTTCCTGTCATCTGTACTCTCTACCCGATTCAAGCGAGACTTAACTACATCAACTTAATCATAGCTCTCTGCTCAGAAGTGCAACAGCAGCTGATCTATCAACCTGTTCATTGCCCCGCAAACCTACATGTCCTGGGCAGAAATTCCATGGTATAATCGAAACCTCCGTCTTGTCGAGGGATGCTAATCACTCATCACAGAGCATGCCTGTTCAACTTTCCGAAGCATGCTATTTGAGTCCTTACAAACAAAAATGTTTGGCTGTGTTGTCCTTCGACCATCGGCAGTCTGCCGTCACTGCCCCATCTTCCACTCCGATACTAGATGTTATAGTTAGAGAAATACGTCCTATAGTTGAAATCCGTTGTGGGTATGTGAAGTGTTAGAACCATGACATTTGTCAGGCCTGAGTCCATGGAGGTTTAGGTAGCCTGCCTTTGCTTCCCGTATCGAGCTTCAAGGCCAAGTATCGACCTACGTTCGACATCACCCATGGCATTGCCAGCGCAACTTTCTAACAATTCCGTCAACTTCACCGCTCGGTGATAATAAGTTAGTTAGTTGCATATCCTGTATAGTGTCAGAATCTAAAATGAGATGCAGGAACATCGTTACGCCCGCCAGGCGAATAATTCCCAACTGGGATGCAGGGACATCGTTACGCCCGCCAGGCGAGTATTAGTCACCTGCCTACAAGTTGCTGGCTGACGCAATAGCCAGCGGTCAGGCAAGGACAACGCAAGACGCACGCAGGCCTCGTGAAGCGAATCCACAGAGGGCAAGCGCGTTGCGAGAAACAGACAGACAGCTTGGGGTAATCGGACCAGACAGGACGTATAGAGAGAGAAAGGCTTGTGTAGTTCTGTGCCAGAAAGTCGAGTGCTTGTGCATCTTGTGAGATAGACTGTAAGCTGTGGGTTGTCTGTAAGTGTATTGATGTACCATATATGTAATGTAATGATTATCACATGCCAAACTAGATCGTGTTGCATGTGATCGGTAAATAAATCCATTGAACTTCGTGTCGTTGTGTCTCAAGTCCAATCATGTTGTACTTGTACTTGTCTCACATGTGTTAGGGATAACGAGCCAAGTTTAAGACTCTGACATGTGTGAACGTGGGTTGCTCGTCCGTGTTTGAACCATAGTTGTGGACGTGGGTTGCTCGTCCGTGTTTGAACCATATGTGTGAACGTGGTGGCATCGTCCGGCTTTAAATGAACGTGAGTAACGCGTCCTCATTGAACGATTGAAATTTATTTAAGATTGGACCTAGATTTGTGAACGTGACTTTCGTCCAGAGTTAATGTACATTTAAATGTCAACGTGAAGTCTCATCCTCATATAGTATTATATTAAATTGTTTAAATATGGAGGCTAGATGTGAACGTCAAGTACATACATTTGTTTGATCTTGTAAACGTGTAAAACATCAGTGATTGTGTAACTTGTCGCCATTTTGACCTTGTCGACATTGTAAAATCGTCGCCATTGTAACCTTGTCGCCATCTTGTAAACTTGATGTCTATGTCCTTACTGAATGTCATCTTGATGTAAGTGATGTGTCATCAGTGTTATAGAGCGTTAAGATATATTTAGATTGTCTTTGTGAAGTTGATTGTGGAAAGCAAAAAGTTTCGGAAAGAAAGTGACTTGTGTTTTGAAAAAAACATTGTTGATTGACGACATTACGACCTACAATTACACTCAACGCCATACACACCTAATCAAAACTTAGTGACAAGCATACACACCACATCAAACAGACTCTAATTTATTTCCTCCAAAACAAAGCAGGTTTTCTGTGCCATCTGACACCCTTGCCCGTAGAGGTCATTGGTGTTTTGAACTAGCGACCCTACAGTTCCTAGCCCTAGTGTGAACCGTTCGTCACCGCATCCAGTACACTTGTGTATATTTTTCTTTCTATATACTTTCGGATGCAAATTTGGGCACAAATTGTAAGTTGAACAAAATTGTAAATGTTTCACTATACTAACAACTTATAACTAATTGTGTATCTGACCACTCATTTGCATTTATTGTTACCATCATGTCTTCATTAAACGACTTCATCGAGATGGGTTTGAAGCTGAAGTTAACTGGTGATGAGTTAACAAAGTGGAGTGAAAGGAAATACTCTGAATACCTCCTAGTACAGGAGAAAGCGATAGAACGCGACGAAAGAGCGGCTGAAAGAGCTACCAAGCAGGCAGAAGCAGAACTATCTGCAAAAGCAAAACAGGCAGAGTTAGAGAATGAATTGAGAAAGGCAGAGATCTCAGCTCAGAGTAAAAGAGAAGAGCTTGAGTTACAACTAAAAATTAAACAACTTGAGACTGAAACTGCCATAAACAAAGAGTCTAAGAAATCTGAGAGACTGGAGAAAGAAAACCAGTATAAAAAGTATCAAGGTATTGTAAGAAATTATACCTCAGGTGACTGCATTGCAGCCTTCACCCAAAATTTTGAAACTTTAATGGACCATTACCAGGTCCCAATGTCTGAATGGAATATTATTTACATGAGGAGTTTGTCAGGGGAACCTCTGAAAGTCATAGAGACTATCCCCAAGGACCTCAGAAAAGATTACCATTATCTAAAATCAAAGATTATGGCACATTTTATGCTAGATGAAGCAGGTTACAGAGAACAATTCAGCAAGTTGAGCCCAAAATCGACTCAAACGTTCTCTGACTACCTCTGCTTAGTCCGAGACAGCAGCCAAAATAAATAAAGATTACCAGAAATTAGAAGATCTAATTATCAGGGATAAAGTCATCTCATCCCTTCCATCAGCATTTTCGAAATTTTTGCAAGAGAATGAATGTACGAGTGTAGATCAGATTGAGAAACGTGGTTCGGCTTATTATACAGCCAATAAACATTGTTTTGCTAGTGAAGCTATTGATACAAACTTTGTAGCATCGGCTAACTATGAAAAACCCCGATCAGAACCCTATAATAGGCAAAAACCATATAAGCCTACGTCTGAGAAATACAATCATTGTAGATATTGTAACTATTCACACCATCAAGGTGAGATGTGTGACAAGAACCCCGCATATCTTACATATCTACAGAACATCGTAAATAGACAAGATAAGGAGCGTAAAGCCTTCAGAAATGCACGTAAATGTTTTCTCTGTAAGGCGTACGGGCATTTTCGTCATGCTTGTAAAGGAAGGCAAATGACCAATAAAGCAAATGCCGTCTTATTTGATAGTTCATCATCAGATGAAGAACAATCAGAGAAACACCCTGTGAACTCAGCACAGCCTTTTGACATGTTTAACGCAAATAAATGTACTGTTTGTAATACCTTTTATGAAGATGGCGTTTTGACATGCGGCCACTCCATTCCTATTGCCAATGAAGAAGCTAATTTGGTAATAGACTCCAAAGGCAGAATAAACATCCATCAGGGATATGTGAATGGCAAGCCCGCTACAGTTCTTCGGGACACCGGAAGTTCACTTATTGGACTAAAGAGAAGTTTCATAATGCCTACAGACTATACAGGCAGGCACGTAACATGCAGAACATTCTCTGGGAATATTGAAAAGTACCCATTAGCATGGGCATATATTCAGACACCTTTCCTCACTGGGAAAGTAAAATGCGCAGCATTAACTAACCCTGTTTGTGATATCATCATTGGAAATTTACCAGAGGTGAATGATATACCTCATGATATAACATCTGTTTGCATTGATGAGAACTTAACATCATCACTATCAAATATCATCATTGATAATGTTGTACCACCAAATGAATGTATGGTAGCTAATGTAGCACTAAGATCTCATGACATCATTGATCAAACTGTTTCACCACCATCTGATATCATTGAATGTGTGAACGCAGTAACTAGATCTACTGCTAGAGTGCAAGATGAAATTAATCAAACTGAGGCTATAAAAATGATTAGCCCAGTGATACTACCTCCTAAAACTATGAAGGAGACTTTTGTAACAGCCCAAAAAGCTGAACCTTCATTCTCTAAATATTTTAATCTGATCGGCCAAAAGCCAAAGGTAACCAAAAATGCAAGATGGCATTTTGCTTTGAAAAATTGCATCCTCACAAGGTACTATACCAGAGGTGACAGCATAACAGAGCAAACTGTTTTGCCGATTGAATACCGTAAGCAAGCCTTACATCTTGCCCATGATATACCTCTTGCAGGGCATATGGCATACTCTAAGACCAGATCAAGAGTACTAACACAGTTTTATTGGCCCAAATTCTGCAATGACATTAAGCAATATTGCAGAAGTTGTGACATCTGCCAAAAACTGGTAAAGAAAGGTAAACACCCACAGGCAAAGTTACAAATCACTGACTTAGCCAGTCGACCTTTTGAGAAAATATCTGTCGACATAGTGGGCCCTCTTAATCAGATAACAACCAGAGGGAATAAATATATTATTACCAACATTGATCTATGTAGCCGCTGGCCTGAAGCGATTCCGCTAAAGAACATAACTGCCAATGATATAATGGAAGTTTTCTTCCATATATTTTCACGGATAGGATTTCCAGACACTATCCAATCAGATAGGGGAAGTCAGTTCATTGCCGCATCTACTCAAGCTTTCACCAAGATGTTAGGGGTGAAGCAATGTTTCAATTCTCCGTACCATCCTCACTCAAGTGGGATCATAGAAAAGTTTAACGGTGATTTAAAGCATATGCTTGCTAAAGTCACGCAAGAACACCCCAACAACTGGGACTTGTATTTGCCTGCTATACTTTTTGCTTATCGCGAAGTTCCACATTCTAGTACTGGGTTCTCTCCTTTTGAACTTATCTATGGTGCCAAACCACGTGGCCCATTGACTATCTATCATCAAATGTTAACTGAAGCCACTCCATTACTTAAACCCATATCATCATACGTATACGTTACATCATTGCGTGGAAGAATCATCAAATCTTGTATAATTGCAAAAGAAGCACTAAAAGTATCTGGTGCTACATATAGACAATATGCAGACAAAGGTAACAGGACAATAACGCTGACACCTGGACAAGACGTACTTCTTCTCTTACCTAGTGACCGACACTTATTGACTGAGTCTTGGCAAGGACCTTTTAAAGTTATAAGACAGATTTCAGCTGTAGACTATGAGATTAAAATAAAAGACAAACACAAAATATTCCACATCAATATGCTAAGACCATATTACAACAGAGATACCGAACAAGACGATAAATAGCTTGTACAGTAATAATAGACCATGAAGATGACGAAGATAGTGACGAAATTCCAACACCTGCAGTAGACACGACGAACTGCTTGAAAGAAATCAAAATAAACCCAAACTTAACTCAAGCAGAAACAGACAGCTGCAAACATCTCATACAACAGTACAACACCATCTTCTCCAACAATCCAGGACAAACAGAATTAGTACAGCATCACATCACACTTACTTCAAACACACCCATAAGATGCAGACCTTACACCATTCCAGTGCATTACAAAGAAAATTTACATCAGGAAATCATTAGTTTAGAGAAAAACAACATCATTAGACGATCCCAATCACATTTCTCATCTCCAATGGTCATGGTACGCAAAAAGAACAATACGATAAGACTCTGTATCGACTATAGGAAATTAAATAAAATAACTCTTCTTGATCTAGAACCAATGTCCAACTCTGAAGATCTACTGACAGAACTGACAGATTCTAGATTCTTTACGAAGGTAGACATGACGAAAGGTTACTGGCAGATAACGGTAGACGAACAGAGCAGACACCTGACAGCATTTGCCACACCTTGGGGACTGTACGAATGGTGCAAACTTCCATTTGGGCTGGTCAATGCCCCAGCAACATTCGTACGTATGACACGACTTTTACTAGTGGACATACCAAACATTATCTGTTACATGGACGACATTTGTGTTCACACAAAGACAATGACAGACCATATAAAGACATTACAACAGACATTTGAACGGATCAGACAGCACGGACTGACGGTAAAGCCGACAAAAGTAGACATAGCCTATCAGGAAATATCCTTCTTAGGGTACAAAATATCTAATGGCTTTGTCACGACAGACGATAACATCGTGTCCAAAATACTGAAACTCTCACTTCCGACTACGAAAAAGCAAGTCAGAAGTGTGTTAGGGTTACTTAATTATTATAGACAGTTCATACCTGATTTTGCTGAACTGACTGAAAAATTTACTAACCTACTAACGAAAGATCAACCTGAAAATATTGTAAACAATCAATGCCTAAAATTTGCATTCCAGAAAGTTTTATCTTATTTCTCTGAGAATAGTTTAAAGAATCCCATTCTCAAATTGCCAAATTTTCTTATTCCTTTCAGATTACGCACAGACGCGAGCTCCGTAGCGATTGGAGCAGTTCTGTTACAGGAACATGATAATATCCTTCATTCTGTATATTACTTCTCTAGAAAATTAAAACCTAGAGAACGCTCTTGGTCGACACCGCAGTTGGAAGCCCTTGCTCTAGTTGAGGGTATAACAAAATTTTCCAGATTCCTTCTGGGACGTCATTTCATTGTTGAGTCCGACAATAGTCCGTTGAAATTTATTACTTCAGGAATGCCTACCAACCAAATGATAGCGAGCTGGTCTCTGAAACTCCAAGATTACAGCTTTGAAGTTCGACATATTTCAGGCAGAACCAACACAATTGCCGATCTGTTGTCCCGTTGTCCGACCGACCCAGTAAGCACTAATGTCTGAGTGCAGTGTGTCAAATACACTCAGAACAACACAGCCATCAGTGAAGATTTTTTTTTCTTCCACGAAAAGCTGTGTGTCTACCATTTGATGTGATAGGGTTTATTCCCATTATATATAGTTTTCTTATTTTATTATTACTGTATTAAGTGTTTTGAATAATTGTGTAGTGTGTGGTAGAAAGCAAACAATATTAATTGTACATATACTACGAAACAAGAACAGTGCCACATTCGCTCTGAACTTACCGCAAGCGAAATATCCAATTTATCAGTGGTATCTGTGAGTGGAACATTTCCAGTGATATTTTTAATCCGTGTGTGAAAGAGTGAACTGAACTTTGACATTTACACCACTGCAGTCAACGAAATCCAGAAGTTTTCCAGCGAAACATCCAACACATGAACGATCAGAACAGTTACATTCCGAGTTGCTACATCAGACCGGAACACGTGTGTTATAGAATTTTTCAACATCAGCTGTTCGTGTGTACTTCCGGATAATTTAGAAATTTAGTCCAAAATTAGCAGACGACAAACAAAACCTTAAAAAGGTATGACGCTTCTAAAATGTTTAAGAGTTATCAATCTCGAATACACGAATTGTGTATTAATAGTGTTTCATCTAGTGTAATCTTAGAATCATATCTTGATTAACTTATTCATACTATCGACATTTTTTCGCTAGTATGGAAAAGCATCAAGCGATGACGCTGAGAAATAGAAAAATAATTGTAAATTATTAAATTTAATATTGTTTAAAATTATGTCCCTTTCAGTTAATTGTTATTACATTATTACACCAAGGGCGATAAATTTAAATGTATTTGAATATGTGTTGTATATAAATAGCCATGGTGTTGCCAGATTGTTAACACTCCAGGAAGTCATCAACTGGGCATGGTATAGAGTTACCGACGTTGTAGACCGACGGAAGAGCTCATGGCCAAATGAGGTCGGAACTCCAACGTTGAATACGGCTTATAAATAGGTCGTATTACGGTCTTACCAGATGTTTTTTGTTTACAAAGAGCATATTATTACTTTTTTTCGAGGTTGCGAGGTAGTTTGCTTGGAAAGCTGTTGCTACCGATCTGACTGGGTCAATATTGCAACTTAGGTAATCATCCATCGAGAGGATGTAACTTGGCAAGTGGTAAAAATTGAACACCACATGTCTTAAAATACAACTTGCATTTCTTATGTATTTCTATGCCGTTATATGTATTATTATGTACTTCTATACCAATGTATATAACAACACAGGGAACGATTCTGACATGGTTAAAATATTAACCCGCTATGTATATAGAGTATACATGAAAGATGACATCTTTCATGAAAAAGCCCCGGGGGAGCGTGTCAGAATCTGGAATGAGATGCAGGAACATCGTTACGCCCGCAGGGCGAATAATTCCCAACTGGGATGCAGGGACATCGTTACGCCCGCCAGGCGAGTATTAGTCACCTGCCTACAGGTTGCTGGCTGACGCAATAGCCAGCGGTCAGGCAAGGACAACGCAAGACGCACGCAGGCCTCGTGAAGCGAATCCACAGAGGGCAAGCGCGTTGCGAGAAACAGACAGACAGCTTGGGGTAATCGGACCAGACAGGACGTATAGAGAGAGAAAGGCTTGTGTAGTTCTGTGCCAGAAAGTCGAGTGCTTGTGCATCTTGTGAGATAGACTGTAAGCTGTGGGTTGTCTGTAAGTGTATTGATGTACCATATATGTAATGTAATGATTATCACATGCCAAACTAGATCGTGTTGCATGTGATCGGTAAATAAATCCATTGAACTTCGTGTCGTTGTGTCTCAAGTCCAATCATGTTGTACTTGTACTTGTCTCACATGTGTTAGGGATAACGAGCCAAGTTTAAGACTCTGACATATAGGTCGTCGCAGTCAACCCTATCATTTCTTGGCTGTGATTTCTTGGCAAGTTTACGTTCAGTAGTTTGTCATTGCTTTCTGTACGATCAGCACTAATATCATTATATGAAAACCAACGCAAGGCGGTCTGCTGCCAAATCGCTTGCAGCTGATTTCGAATGTCAGATGCGGGATTGCGAATTGCGTCCGTAACTAACACCTTCGTCACAGAGCCGGGTTGTTGTAACAACATACACCAAATCCCGCTGTAAAAACGGTTTCTAACTGTTAATAAACTTCCATAGGCCTCTCACAGGGAAACAAAAGTGTCGTCTTTTATAACAAATACTCTCACGCGATTAGAACTCCCACCAGAGATAGCAACATGCCACAAATGTCCGATTTCACGGTTGTACTGCCTCAGATTTCAGGTTAAAACCGCCAGAGAAAACAAAGAACGCGACGCGGACACTAATGGCCCTTGGGACTATACTTTTTATCGATGCCAATACTGTAAACAAACGGGGAAACAGGCTTGCTGGGTCATTCGATACATCGACCGCATTCCTGGCTCCAGCGATGGATAAAGCCCTGGTACTATCTGTCCTGTACACAAACAGCTCTGTCGCTCAGGAGCAGCTTGAAGCACAAGATCATGAGGTCGATGACACTGTCGGACACAGGTTTGGTCATGTTCCAGGGTAGCATTACTGAAATAGAGGCTGTGAAAAGACTACCTCAACATCAACACTGATATTCTCATTGTTGTAAAAGAGCAGGCTTTTGTAGTGAAGGGATACGCAATCCCGCATCCGGCGACCGACGTCAGCTGCAGGCGATTTGGAAGCACTGTGTTCATTTTGAACAATGGTATGAGTGTGGTCGTTCTGAATGCAATGACAAAATGCTGAATGCAATACAGCTAGTCGTCGACTTACGACCTATGCAACTTACGACCATTCGACTTTACAACCACAACCACTAGCCATATTATTAACTCGAGTCTAGTGCTTCTACATTGACGTGGATAGGCCTTAGGTTCATACCAGAGTGCGAACAGCGTTGCCAGTAGTGGGTTGTGCTCAATATTTAAAGATTTATTTCTGCCTCAATTATCAGTCGAACGGAGTTGTCTGCAAAGATCAAGTTGTGTGACGGTTTATTCCATGCTGTCTTCGTAGACTTAGATGGATAACCTGATTTTTGCAGATGATGCGGCAGTTACGACCCACTCTGAGGAAGAATTGCAATGTCTACTATCTGCATTCTCCAATGCTTGTTCTGAATTTGGTTTAACAATTAGCAAATAGAAGACACAGATTATGTCACAAGGTGCACATGGGGTACCATCAATCTTTATTGACGACGCGAACTAGAGATGGTAGACCATGTCATAATAATGTTTCCTGTAGTATTTTCCACACCTGTATTTTGTATGTTTTGCAAATATTAAACCAGCTGTACATGTACAGTTAATGCAGTGTTTTTCTTAAACCTGACGATGTAAAAATAAGAAACAAAATGGTGTAGAGATGATACAAATGGCACAGAATGAACATCGAAAATTATGATTTATAACAATAATAAAAGAAATTTATGACATAATTTAACTTAAATATTTTTATGCTTGCTGCTTGCGTGTGTTCGTTGGCTTGAGCTCCAACGCGAAGTCCTGTATGTCGGCCTGTTGTCCAGCATCAGTGTGATGTCATACAGGACCTGAGGTTTGCGTGAGTATCCGTTGTCCCATGTCTGGCTTATTGGTGTGCAGACTGGTGGTTCCTCGCCATACAGGCAGACACTCTCCGACTTCGGAGGAATCGGCGATCCTACTGACTTTAGCCAGGACCCCGAAGGGACCTGTTGCCCAGGACGCTCGACGAGGACGCGTCAATAGGTCTTGGCCAGTATATAACTCGGCCCTGGTGCCTTGGAAACACCTCTGCGTCCCAAATATTTTTATAACATCACTTCACAGTTTGTAGCGTACTCAACTTACGACCAAATCGTGTTACGACCGGTCTGTCGGAACCGATCGTGGTCGTAAGTCGCCGACTAGCTGTATTGCCTTAAAAATTATAAGCAGCTATAACCACGCAGAGGTTGATGCGTCTTTCTGTTCATGCAACTAATTATTATTATTATTTTAAATAATAGAGTTAGGGCGCATGAAAAAAACTATTTAGGCAACAATAATGATATTGTCAACACTGTAGAATAATTTGGGAGCATGAAATGCTGACAACATCGGCAACGACAACAATAATGATACTGTTAATACTATAATGAAGTCCACTGCAGGGAGTTGCGTTCAACCCAAAACCAGGTTGATATACTGGGCAATATTACGTTCAATGAAAGTTTAGGCACAAGAAATCTCTCTTTGAAAGTGGTGGGGGGGGGGGGGTGGGGGTGTACGGAAGAAAATGGGTATAAAAAATGTATCAGAAAATGGATCAATGTTTCTGAGCAAATGGGCAGTATATATATATATATATATTTATATATATATATATATATATATATATATATATATATATATATATATATATATATATATATATATATATATAGTTGCATATACATGGTGTGTATGTGTGTGTGTGAGAGAGAGAGAGAGAGAGAGAGAGAGAGAGAGAGAGAGAGAGAGAGAGAGAGAGAGAGAGAGAGAGAGAGAGAAAGAGACGGGGAGAGAGAGGACACTGCCAAAAGGATTGTATATGGGCAAATAGTTGGAAAAACAAACATATCTGAAACAAGTGGTACCAGAAACCTATGTCAGAAAACAATGGCGACTGTCCTGGCTCCGACATTATCAGCCCTCGCGTCATGTTCGGTAATAGAAATGTGAGACTGATACCATATCTACATCTGCTGTAGCGGTATGAAACCAAGTTACCCCATGTTTCACCATTAACTATGCAACCCAACAACGATACCAGAAGGTCAGACGACACAATCTCCGACCCTCAAATAAGTCAACTATGATAGGAAATAACCATGACCTGTTTGTAGGGAAACAGTCGAATATCCGGGTGTCATTTCTACTCTAGTAACACAGAACAGGTCCCAGGGATGGCCTCTCGTAACCTTTAGGTAACAGGCAGCGAACACCCGTGACCTACAAACACCAGACCCGAGAGTCTCACTGGCCGTAGTGGCTTATCTTACCGACCTGATTCCTGTTTATTTTACTGCAAAGTTGCATGTCGCTGGAAAGGGTATTTTGGCGTGTGAAGTTCATTAACTTAACTCTGGGTGTATTTCATTAACTTAACTCTGTGTTATTAACTTAACTATGGGTGTACTTCATTAACATAACTCTGGATGTACTTCATTAACATAACTCTGGATGTACTTTATTAACATAACAATGCACGTACTTCATTGACTTTACTATGGGTGTACTTCATTAACTTAACTCTGGGTGTACGTCATTAACTTAACTATGGGTGTACTTCATTAACATAACTATGGGTGTACTTCATTAACATAATTCTCAGTGTACTTTATTAACATAACTATGCGCGTACTTCATTAACTTAACTATGGGTGTATTTCATTAACTTAACTATGCGTGTACTTCATTAACATAACTCTGGGAGTGTTTCATTAACTTAACTATGCGTGTACTTCATTAACATAACTATGGGTGCATTTCATTAACTTAACTATGCGTGTGCTTCATTAACATAACTCTGGGTGTACTTTATTAACTTAACTATGTGCGTACTTCATTAACTTAACTATGGGTGCACTTCATTAATTTAACTATGCGCGTACTACATTAGCGTAACTCAGGGTGTCCTTCATTAACATAACTCAGGAGTATGCATCATTAACGTAACTCTGGGAATACTTCATTAACTTAACTCAGGGTGTACTTCTTTAACATACATTTGGGTGTCCTTCTTTAACATAACTCTGGCATAAATGACACAGTGAAGCTGACATGACCAACCAATGCCTTAATCACAGCTTGTCGGCATGCGCTGTGATTTATCGAGAGCTGGTAATATCCAGCTTCGCCTATCCTCCCGATGTGAAATTCCAGTACCGGTCTTGCATACCTATTTTGATTTGAGAGGACAGGAAGAGCTTTTCAACAGTCCCCGGTGAAAAGGTATTTCGATATCGGGCCAGGAGGAGAGCCTCTACACCAGCCTCATTCTGATAGATGCCAAACTTTTTCAGGACTTTGTCATCTGGATTTTAATGTATCGAACTTGAGTCTTCCGGAAGGTTCACCAGGCAACTAACGAATCAGCCTAGGTCAAACGACTTGAAAGTAAACGCGTTGGACTTAACAGTTAAAACTCATAGGTTCATACCAGAATACGATCAGCGTTGCCAGTAGTGGGTTGTGCTCAATATTTAAATCTCAAATCCCGGAACAACCAAATAATCAAGTTAAAACTCAGTCTCACAGAGATTCACTAGCCAAGCAACCAACATCATTTCAGGTTTGTGGGCTTCATCTAAGCAACCAACATCATTTCAGGTTTGTGGGCTTCATCTAAGCAACCAACATCATTTCAGGTTTGTGGGCTTCATCTAAGCAACAAACATCATTTCAGGCGAGTGTCCGTTTATGGGCTTCATCTAAGCAACAAACATCATTTCAGGCGAGTGTCCGTTTATGGGCTTCATCTAAGCAACAAACATCATTTCAGGCGAGTGTCCGTTTATGGGCTTCATCTAAGCAACAAACATCATTTCAGGCGAGTGTCCGTTTATGGGCTTCATCTAAGCAACAAACATCATTTCAGGCGAGTGTTCGTTTATGGGCTTCATCTAAGCAACCAACATCATTTCAGGCGAGTGCCCGTTTATGGGCTTCATCTAAGCAACCAACATCATTTCAGGCGAGTGTTCGTTTATGGGCTTCATCTAAGCAACCAACATCATTTCAGGCGAGTGTCCGTTTGTGGGCTTCATCTAAGCAACCAACATCATTTCAGGCGAGTGTCCGTTTGTGGGCTTCATCTAAGCAACCAACATCATTTCAGGCGAGTGCCCGTTTGTGGGCTTCATCTAAGCAACCAACATCATTTCAGGCGAGTGCCCGTTTGTGGGCTTCATCTAAGCAACCAACATCATTTCAGGCGAGTGTCCGTTTGTGGGCTTCATCTAAGCAACCAACATCATTTCAGGCGAGTGCCCGTTTGTGGGCTTCATCTAAGCAACCAACATCATTTCAGGCGAGTGTCCTTTTGTGGGCTTCATCTAAGCAACCAACATCATTTCAGGCGAGTGCCCGTTTGTGGGCTTCATCTAAGCAACCAACATCATTTCAGGCGAGTGCCCGTTTGTGGGCTTCATCTAAGCAACCAACATCATTTCAGGCGAGTGCCCGTTTGTGGGCTTCATCTAAGCAACCAACATCATTTCAGGCGAGTGCCCGTTTGTGGGCTTCATCTAAGCAACAAACATCATTTCAGGCGAGTGTCCGTTTGTGGGCTTCATCTAAGCAACCAACGAATCAACCAAAAGACTGCTTTTTAGATGGTCGAGATGCAAGTAATTAACCTCGCTGAGGCCGCAAGCTAGTCTGACAAGAACATCAACACCAGAACAACATAAAGTACAATCTATCGGCTAGTGTCTCGAAACGGACTCAACAATTCCCAGTCTTGTTCTAGACCAGCCATTTCTCAACCCCTCTTCACGTTAGATGAAGTGATGAAAGGGAGCGAGCTGGCAGATCTGATAACAAACCCGAAACGTTTCAACGCCAAAGAAAAACAATCCCCTCTAGGCTTCAAGAGCATCGCAATGGGACCCAACAGTCCTAACCAAATACTGCTGCCGTGTCTTATCACTTGTACCGGCCGATTTTATCTCTCTATCCCAACACTCCGGCTGTGTTCAAGTAACAGTAGCGTATCACACGGTTGGCAACCAACCGTGAAACGGCGATCAACACAGAAGAGGCACATCTAAGGAGAATACAATTCCATTTTCTCTGGTGTCTTGTGGCTACCTCCCTCTTTGAGCTGTCGACAAGATTCGGAGTTACACATACCATACACACTGGAATATGCTACTACTTGAATACACGTGTAATCTATAAACAATTGCTTAAGTATGTATATACATTTTACACAAATACTTGAATATACACATACAGTACCTTGTACAAATTCTTAAATATACGGATACTTTAAACACAAATAATTGACTATACAAATATTTCATATACATATGCTTGAATGTGCAAGTACGTTATATACAAGCACTTAAATATACTACTACTACTACTACTACTACTACTACTACTACTACTACTACTACTACTACTACTACTACTACTACTACTACTACTACTACTACTACTACTACCACTACTAGCACCACCACCACTACTATTACTATACTAATACTACTATTTTTGCATATCCTTTACATGACATCGCTGTCAACATCAGCATCTTTCAGCTGATTGTTGATATCTTGGCAAGATTACGCTCAGTAGTTTGCCACTGATTTCGGAGCGACCGGCTCATATACCCAGTAAGTTACCGACGCGGTTAAAACCGCTACTGATTCTCGCCGTCGTCATGTTACGAGAGTATACGGGATTACGGAGAAAGTCGCTAACGCCTAGGCCAGGGAGACCGACAATACTACTACTAGTAATAATAATACTACTACTGCTACTGCTGCTACTACTACTGCGACTGCAGCTATTATTACTACTACCATAACCACCACCACTACTAATACACTGTACTACTACAGATGCTACTACTTCAGCGATTACTACTGTTAGTACTACTACGAGTTATGTTACTACTACTACTACTACTACTACTACTACTACTACTACTATTACTATTAGCATCCCACTACTACCACTACTACTACCAACACTATTACTCCAAAACCACTATTACTACTTTTAAAAAGTTAGTTGCATATCCTTTATGTACGTAGCAGTCAACCCCAGCATTTTTTAGCAAGTTTACGTTCAGTAGTTTGCCATTGATTTCTGAACGACCGGCACTCATACCATTTCATAAAAAAAAAAACACACAGCTGTGCTTCGAACGCGGTATGCGGGATTACGAACTGCGTCCGTAAAACCTTCCCCACGGAGCCGGCTACTATTACTACTACCACCACTATTACTACTACCACCACTATTACCTCAAAACCACTATTACTACTACCACCACTACCACAACCACCATCACAACTTCTGCTAGCTAAATACCACTCGACATGCCGTGACGACATACCATACACCTTATTATCAAATGTTTACTCTCCTCCGCACCTTTGGTGCCGCCTGCTGGCTACGTAAATAACAAGCAGCTTTCTTCCTATGAAGAAACCCCGGTATCTGAACTTCTGACATCCATGTCGGAGGCACATCCCAAACCTCTTACGTGCTCCTGAAACGGCTGCCTCTGACAAAGTTTATTTTATAGGATAAGATTACACACCATGCTAGGCTCGTTCTCAGAATATGCCTACAGGCGGTGGTAGAGTTATGCCTTCTTGATCTCTTCCTCGACCTTTCTGAGACCACACAAAATAATCATTGCCGCAGTCATCGGGGAACCTCGACTTCAACTTACAAGGGCATCCTGATGTCAGCATGCAGACATAATCTTCTTTGTGACATTTATAGGGAATTGGTATGATGCAATTCTTACGACAACAGCGCGTTGGGGTAACGGTTAGGAAGTTAAGGCTGTCAGTGGCATGGACTCGATCGGATGACGGCTGATGCTTGCACTCGTCGCTTGCTACAGGTAAGGTAAGAAAGACAGGTCTACTATGCTTTCGTGTACCCTGACGTAAAAATATGTCATGGTCCTAACACATCATGTACCCGAACAGGCACCCGCTACGGGGTAGCCTGATGTCACGAATATTTATAAATCTGATATGGAAACAAATATTTGTATGCTTAAAAATGTTGTATGCTTTAAAATGTTGTATGCTTTAAAAATGCATGCTAAAAGATGTTGTATGCTAAAAATGTTGTATGCTAAAATGGTGTATGCCATTTGCAGGACGTTGCGGTAAACCCCAACCCCTTGCTGATTTACTTAGTTATGGAATTTTTAATTGTTTGACCATCTCATTACACCATGAACTACCAGCTCAGGCCTTACATCAAAAAAGATCTGCTACGAGAGCAAAATGACGCCCAAGAAGAAAATGGGTTGACGACATCAAAGACAGTGTACACTCACATGGAATAACGCCAGTTATACCTCCCAACGACGCTTGACGGCAAAAGTGGAAGATGATGATGATGGAAATGTAAGAGCCATGTCAAGCCAATTTTCATGTAAGGAAGTGAATCGTGGATAACTAACAGACTATTAAGGGATTATGTAGAAGTTGCAGAGATGTGAATTTGCAAAAGAAGGACGTAGACAAGATGGACTGATACAAGCGTAATGAAGATATCTTGTACGAAGTTAACTCACAGACAAGATAGTCCACACTCTCTGGGCACGTCATGAGAAGTGGAAAGCTGAAGTACATCGTGACAACGGGAAAGCTCTAGAGGAGATGCGGGGGGAGACCGGGAGATGCTGGGCAGTTTGACGCCATGGCATGGAGGACCATCGGTTCCAAAAATGATTAGCAGTTGACGAGACTGTCACCAGACATGATTACAAATGTCACACGGTATGGGACGATACGAAGAAGAAGTCACTTAAGAAGTGTGAGAGAGAAGCAAACAGAGAGAGAGAGAGGGAGAGGGAGGGAAAGAGATTGGGAAGGGAGGAAGAGAGAGAGAAAAAGAGGGAGAAGTGAGAGAGAGAAGCAAACAGAGAGAGAGAGAGAGGGAGGGAAAGAGAGGCGGGAAGGGAGGAAGAGAGAAGGAAAAAGAGGGAGAAAGAGTGAGTGTGGTGTGTGTGCGGCACGATCAATGGGTTGGCCATCTGCAACAAATTGGAGGAGCTCTGGCATCCGACTGAAATAAATGTGAAGTACTGAAGCATCCGACTAACCGACTCTGTGGCTTGGGTGATAATGAGACGCGCAGTGTCACAATTCACCGACATACCGAGCCGAGGGTTCGAAATCAGCACCGGACAATTTGGAAGCGTTGATATCCATGGTATGAGGCGTCGGTCGTTCAAAAAGCAGTGACAAACTACTCAACTACGATTACCTGGTACATCACAAACACCCAATAAATTATGAGGTTGATTGCAACGAGTTGTAACAAACACGCAACTCCGATTGAGACAATTTGAGATGCTAGATTTATGAGTGAAGTGACTAGTTTGTTTGTTCGTTTCCTGCATGTGAGCTCCGGACCTACAACTGTCTCGGCTATTCTGAAACGTGCCAAACAGTAAGATATGAATTGCTCCGATCCACAATGTTGTGATGTACTGTTTTGATTGCCCATATCGACAAGGTCGACAAGGTGGCGTGAAATAAAACTGCTCTCTTAAATCAGAACAGGTCTCTTAAATCATACCGGTATAACAGAACAGGTCTCTTAAATCATGCTGGTATAACAGAACAGGTCTCTTAAATCATGCCGGTATAACAGAACAGGTCGCTTCAATCATGCTGGTATAACAGAACAGGTCTCTTCAATCATGCTGGTATAACAGAACAGGTCTCTTAAATCATGTTGGTATAACAGAACAGGTCTCTTAAATCATGCTGGTATAACAGAACAGGTCTCTTAAATCATGTTGGCATAAGCTGGCGTGTGTTTCTATATTATTAATTATACATGAGGATTCAGACATGGCGACAAGAATAAATATTTCTTATGAAAGCTGCCCAGCTGTCGCAGTAGTAGTAGTAGTAGTAGTAGTAGTAGTAGTAGTAGTAGTAGTAGTAGTAGTAGTAGCAACATAAAACGATGAACAGAAAGGAAATGGCGTAACAGAAGAAGAAGAAGAAGAAGAAGAAGAAGAAGAAGAAGAAGAAGAAGAAGAAGAAGAAGAAGAAGAAGAAGAAGAAGAAGAAGAACAACATTGAAAAAAAAAAAACAATAAAACATTCCAAAAACAACCACCCTCAGAAACAACCAAGGTCAACCGCAGGTCAGCTGTGCACACACACGCCCGTCCGGGAACGGCGACTAACTCTGGGTTTTATTGACCTCATATTATGACTCCTTATCATTCCTCCCTGGGTCCCGCCAGCGAGCAGTGCAAGAGAGGGCGAGTTTCGACGTCCCGCTAATCTCGTCTGCCCAACTCTTGACGGGTTGTAAAAACGCCAACGCATAAATTCTTTTGAAACTGATCAAGGCATCCGCAGACATGGCCGTTAAAAAAATACATACATGCCTGCAGTCAATCTCCGGAAATCGTTGCCCGGGGACAATCGCTTCTCTCGTTCTGTCAGATCTAATTAGTGAGTGAGTGCAAGCCAGTTGCCAGCCCCTCTATCTCTCATATTTTTTAAAGAGAGTTGGGGGAGCTGGTCTGATCAGGTCGTTGGTGTGATTTTTTTGGGGGTGCTAAAATTTCGTGCTATTAATAAAATGTATATTCCCCCATCCTCTTCTCCAATTTCTGGATGTTTTCTTTTTCTGGCACCCGATGTGGATTTTTGGGCTAGCGACATTTGCATTCTTTTTTCGTTGCTGCTGTTGCTGGCAATTTTACTAGACTACTGACATTCTTCTTCTTCTTCTTCTTCTTCTTCTTCTTCTTCTTCTTCTTCTTCTTCTCTCTTCCCACTCCACCCTTCAATCCAACACCACACCAATTTGGTCAACCCCGTCCCAGTTTGTCGACACTAACTTTAGCGATATAAAATACATCAGCTAGCACTCATCCTCACACTTACTTTTATGTTACAAACAATAACTCGTTTTTAACATAGCACAATAGACCATAACTAAGCTACAGACAAGAGTTAGTCGACATCACAACGCTACGAACAAGAAAAAAGACGACACCACATCGCTACAAACAAGAGAAAGTCGACATCACAACGCTTCAGACAAATGCATGTTGACATCACAACGCTACAGACACGAGCAGATCGATATCACAACGCTACAGACACAAGCAAGTCAACAGCACAACGCTACAGACACGAGCAAGTCAACCGCACAACGCTACAAACAAACACTATAGAGCCCCAACAAGCCCGAGACGTTTCTACCACCCGGGTGCAAAGGTCAAGCCGAGGGCCCAATCTTCATTCCCAGGACGATCAACAGGCAATATAACCCCAGGACATTAGTCCCCCGGTAATTATGCCATTTGCCGAGCTGTAAACACTCAAACAGTCTCCTGTAAAGAGTCGTCGGACGCCAGCTTGTCAATTTACTGGAAATTTGACTGGTGCTTCAAACGCTTTCAGACTATGGATAACATCTTCACTTGACCATACGAGGTTTAATGGAGGAAGGGGGGAAATATGAGCGTGTTAGATGCCACTGATATGCAACGGTTAAGGAACTGTGGTCGCAGGTTAACTGCTAACTGGGGAGAAATGATAGGGTTGGGTTCTACAAGGTTGCGGCTCGGAAACCGGTATTCGTGGGCCTCATATTAAGTGTAGCTGCTTGGTGAGGCATGGCCGGTGTTGCGGCGAAGGCAATTCGCAATTCCCACATAAGGCGTCCAAGACACTGCTGCTGGCGATTTGGAAGCGCTGGTTTTCATACACTGATATAAGTGCCAGTCATTCAAAACGCAATGGCAAACTACTGAACGTAAACTTGTCTAAAAATTAACAGCAGCCTTAAAATCGTGGAGGTTGAGTGCGATGTTGTGTAAATGACATGCGACTAATAAAGGGTGGCACAAGATTTTTCCTGGTTTTAGGTAGAGCAAAGAGAATCCCACGATGACTGGATTGTTCGTGGTATCTAGGTAGAGCAAAGAGAATCCCATGATGGCTGGATTTTTGGTGGTATCTAGGTAGAGCAAAGAGAATCCCATGATGGCTGGATTGTTGGTGGTATCTAGGTAGGGCAAAGAGAATCCCATGATGGCTGGATTGTTTGTGGTATCTAGGTAGAGCAAAGAGAATCCATGATGGCTGGATTGTTTGTGGTATCTAGGTAGAGCAAAGAGAATCCCATGATGGCTGGATTGTTTGTGGTATCTAGGTAGAGCAAAGAGAATCCCATGATGGCTGGATTGTTTGTGGTATCTAGGTAGAGCAAAGAGAATCCCATGATGGCTGGATTGTTCGTGGTATCTAGGTAGAGCAAAGAGAATCCCATGATGGCTGGATTGTTTGTGGTATCTAGGTAGAGCAAAGAGAATCCCATGATGGCTGGATTGTTCGTGGTATCTAGGTAGGGCAAAGAGAATCCCATGATGGCTGGATTGTTTGTGGTATCTAGGTAGGGCAAAGAGAATCCCATGATGGCTGGATTATTGGTGGTATCTAGGTAGAGCAAAGAGAATCCCATGATGGCTGGATTGTTCGTGGTATCTAGGTAGGGCAAAGAGAATCCCATGATGGCTGGATTGTTTGTGGTATCTAGGTAGGGCAAAGAGAATCTCATGATGGCTGGATTATTGGTGGTATCTAGGTAGAGCAAAGAGAATCCCATGATGGCTGGATTGTTCGTGGTATCTAGGTAGGGCAAAGAGAATCCCATGATGGCTGGATTGTTTGTGGTATCTAGGTAGGGCAAAGAGAATCCCATGATGGCTGGATTATTGGTGGTATCTAGGTAGGGCAAAGAGAATCCCATGATGGCTGGATTGTTTGTGGTATCTAGGTAGGGCAAAGAGAATCCCATGATGGCTGGATTGTTTGTGGTATCTAGGTAGGGCAAAGAGAATCCCATGATGGCTGGATTGTTCGTGGTATTTAGGTTGGGCAAAGAGAATCCCATGATGACTATATGTACAGTTGGCGACAATCGTGACACGAAGAAACTGACTATTGACACGAAAAGGGTGTAGAAGGGTGGGGAATGGAAGGAAAAGGGGGGGGGGTGATTTAGCGAATGGACAAAGGATGCACGAAAAAAAAATACCTGTAAGCGAGTGAAAGTATGCAAATGCGAGAGAGAGAGAGAGAGAGAGAGAGAGAGAGAGAGAGAGAGAGAGAGAGAGAGAGAGAGAGAGAGAGAGAGAGATCATGTAAATGCGAGAGAAAGTATGAAAATGAGAGAGACCTTATTGAGAGTATGAGACGGTGGCATCATTTTGATGAAACAGAACGCGGCTCATATTGGAGAATGAACAAGGATGACTATACATCAGTACAACAGTAGCTAAACTGTTTCATTATAAAGGATTACCTCAAGAAATGTACCCATGATTAACACTTATAGCCTCACATGTTCAACTTTAACCAGTGCAGCGAGTACATTTGAAAAGAATATTCTGCTGAATACACAAATGTGTTATAAAAATTCATTTTTAGACAGTCAACATTTCCGGGAAATGTTATTATTGTATTAGATAAACTTGACAGTTTGTTGACAACCGGCAAAATTGACGGAATAATAAACCTGAAAGTTTTAGCTGTATTTATAGGCTCAATTTATTGACCTGGTTTATCTGGAAGATCGAGGCCCAAACGCCTCCCTGGAGGATGACAGAACTCTCAGGCAGTCACGAAGATTCTTCTTTTTTAAGTACTTCTTTCTTAAGTCAAGTTTTGAGACAACTGTTAAAATCGACGGGAAAAGAGCACAGGGGCAGAGTCATGATTATATAGATGCCTTAATATAATGACATAATCAAGAAAGAGCATAAACACGATCCAAGATTCCGACTATCTTGATAGATGTTTGCCCGCGCTTATTAGATTATGATAATGGCGACGATAATGATGATCGTGATGATGACGATGATGTTCCACCACATTAACATATTCAAACATGAACGGGCGCGCAAAGAACTAAACTGACAGCTTATCACCATTGCGGCCCCTAGCAGCACTCCTTCCGGTTTGAACCAACACCTGAGAACGGTAACCCAGCAACAAGTGGCCATTTATCCTTCTTTGCCCTGTCTGCGCATTCATTCAAGGACTTCATCGCGAGTACAATGAATTCAGTCTTCAATTAAAACAATCATTTTCCCAGCACTTTAAACCCGACTACCATCTACCTACCTCTCAACCAAAGTATTTAAACAGTTTCATCCGACCATAATGAACCCCTTCAGAAACTTGGACGGAACGAAGAATTTAACTTGAATGAATTACCATCAATACTTAACGAACTGGCAAACAAAAAGTAGATTTGGACCAAATATTGTACACAATTAAATGAGCAACTATTAAAATGTACATTTTCGTTAACTGAGCATTGAAATTGCGGAAGATACTGCGAAACAAAATAAATAACACGGTGACCCTAGTATGGCGATATAATGTCCTTCTGTCCAAGTGGGAGGTCACATTTAGCGATATATTATCCTTCGGATACTGAGTCAGTTAAAGATGCAAACGTTCGTAATTGAACATTATAGCTGCCAAGAGCATCAAATAACACGCGCGAGGAGACTTGTAATCACCGTCGAATTAGCATAATTAGTAGCTGTACCACGCTGGATTTATTATCGAAAGAGGTCGGGGCGCCAATGGATGTCTCCGGAGTAATCTAGCCTGAACTGAACTTTCAACCGGTCATTCACATCACCACGAAACGTAAATAGGAAGATCTGCAAACGGAACGATATAAACGGTCGTTTCTATCAAATTCTTCATCAGCGGACAAAAATAAGACCACCTGACCGGAAAACTGACATACCATGTTTCCCTGAAAACAAGACCCACCCCCGTAATAAGCCCTAACGATTTTCAGGATGCCTTTAATATAAGACCTACCCCTAAAATAGGCCCTAGTTAAGATCGTCAGCTAAAATGAGAGACATGTTGCCGTATGGCCTGTCGGAGTGCAGACGCTACTAGTGCGCACTTGATAGTGAACGGATGTGGTTCATAATTCAAAACATCACTCATGTGAAATAAAGTTACCAATGCTCTACGAGCTGACTACATGGACAAGAAACGCTCTTTTAAGGAAAGCTTTATTGTTGGACATGGTAGACTGGGACCAATGGTTTTACAGGAAATGGAGTCGCAAGAAATGCAGGCCGGAATACGGGATTTAGAGAGTTATGACGATATTCCAAAACAAGATGATATGAATGTATTTAAATAAATGTAAAATTGTGTGCATGAATAAATGTAGATGTTCGTATCTGAATATATATATATATATATATATATATATATATCTGACATCCACTGAAAATAAGCCCTAGGGCATTTTAAGCTAAAATTAATATAAGACCCGGTCTTATTTTCGGGGAAACACGGTATCACAAGCACAAGTAAGTAACCCATATGTGCTAGCGGCTACCACAAAGTGAACATGACTGTCACTTGGTACGATTGCCAAAAAATGGAAGCCGTTTGTTTCCCTAACTGTTGGCCAAAGTTTTGTTGGCGTGCGTAGTGGTAAGTGTGTGTTTGTTTATTCTGTCCTTAACGCGTGGTTATTCTGTTGTCACACGCACTCTTCTAATCTTATTTTTACAGAAACGAACAGGTTAAGCTTATGAATGAATCATTCACAGAATAAGACGGTAACCTTGACTAAAACACGATCGCAAGCAACAAAACTGAAGTTTTGAGGAAAGCCCTTGTAAGCACGCAAACAACAAACACACATTCATTCATTCATTCATTCAGTAGCATGCCCTTTGCAGAACCTCGCTCCAATAACAACCTTCCGGAAAACCTCTCGATCATAAGCAAGATGTAGCGCGTCCAAGATCTGGAGATCATCCACCACATCCTGCACCCATCTTCTCTTTGGCCATCCTCTTCCTCTCTTCCCAGGCATATAACCTCCATTATTGTTCTCTCCAAACTTTCGTGACGTTTCAAGTGACCAAAATATTTCAATTTATTTGTTTTATCGTCTGTAATAGCCAACCTTCTTCAATATTCAACTCTTGAAGTATGGATGCATTTGTTCTTTTCTTTACCCAAGATATTCTTAGAACTCGTCTATAACATTTATATTCAAAGGCGTTTATGCGCTGTTCAGCTTGTTTAGTAAGTGTCCAGGACTCACAAGCGTATATTGCAATGGGAAAGATTCATGCTCTTAAAAATCTAATTTTTGTAGTTCTATCTGTCCCACTCTACAATTTATTCAGTTGTTTTAGTCTTTGAAGAGCAATAGATATTCGTCTTTTAACTTCGTTCATTGTGTCACCATTGTTGGTAATCAATGACCTAAGATATTCGAAATTGTCCAACACCTCAAATTGTCCCCATTAACATAACCATAACACCGATGCAACTACATAAAAAAAAGACTGCACAAAATATAATAAAGAAGCTGTAAATATCCACAAAAACAGGAGAGACTACGAAGACGAAACCGGAAACAGTTAGTAGCAGTTCATGGGAAAAGGCGATGATATGAAAGACACTGCTGTTGAAGTATGAAGTGGTATTGGGACCTTACCGTTTAGAGAGATGATAGTTTTTGTGCTTCAAAAAACAAATACAAGCATAATAACCTCTCCATAGCATAACGCCTGGGCTGAAATGTAGAGACCACGTTTTTCCCATGCAGCATGATCCCTCTCTCGGCCTGCCTAGTTTACTCAAGAGGAAAGGTAACTCCAAAACATCTGGAACAAGACAAGATGCAGAAGCTGCCGGATCAGCAAAGCATGCTCTAACTGTCCGCCTGTCGGATCTTCCATCATAGACCAGTTGCCGACCAAGGCTTAGGGCCTAGTCTGCCCTGTCATGACATTTAGTCTTCAGGTTGCATGTCCTCGAACCAAGATAAGTATGCAGGAACAGTAAAGTGAATAAAAGCCCATTTACCGGTCTTAAGGGCACGCTCGGCAAACGGTGCTGGACTCATATTTTAATAAACCAATTGACACTCATGGGTGGTGTCGTGTCATCGCACCAGACATCTTTACTTCCCAAAACATTTCCTGGTACATATTTTAGACTGGGTCGACCACAGATAAAAAGTCAATTATAATAATTCTTCTCTTCACAAATGCTAATCGAACCACCTCACCACCGGAACCCGAACGGCAGGCGAGTGTCTAGTCACTATGCTACAAGAGTGGGACTAAAATAGTGTAGCATGATCACCAGTGTTGATTTCACTGACAGAACTAAACAGACGCAGTGAACAAAGAGAAAACGCTGGCGATAGATTGGTCTCACTCTGATAAGACCTAAGATAGTATAACTAGACAGTCCCTTGTCTGGAGCCCGTAGGGAGAAAAGAATTACAGACAGAGATCAATAATATGGAGAGAATATAAAAGAAGCGGTAGATCGGACTGACGTGAGCTGCCTGTGGACCTATGCCCCTGTGGGAAATAAAAGGAAGAAGAAGAAGAAGAAGAAGAAGAAGAAGAAGAAGAAGAAGAAGAAGAAGAAGAAGAAGAAGAAGAAGAAGAAGAAGAAGAAGAAGCAGCAGCAGCAGAAGAAGAAGAAAGAAGAAGAAGCAGAAGAAGAAGAAGAAGAAGAAGAAGAAGAAGAAGAAGAAGAAGAAGAAGAAGAAGAAGAAGAAGAAGAAGAAGCAGAAGCAGCAGCAGCAGCAGAAGAAGAAGAAAGAAGAAGGGGAAGAAGAAGCAGAAGAAGAAGAAGAAGAAGAAGAAGAAGAAGAAGAAGAAGAAGAAGAAGAAGCAGAAGCAGCAGCAGCAGAAGAAGAAGAAAGAAGAAGAAGCAGAAGAAGAAGAAGAAGAAGAAGAAGAAGAAGAAGAAGAAGAAGAAGAAGAAGAAGAAGAAGAAGAAGAAGAAGAAGAAGAAGAAGAAGAAGAAGCAGCAGCAGCAGAAGAAGAAGAAGAAAGAAGAAGAAGAAGAAGAAGAAGAAGAAGAAGAAGAAGAAGAAGAAGAAGAAGAAGAAGAAGAAGAAGAAGAAGAAGAAGAAAAGGAGGAGGATCTAAGTAAGCTTAAGAATGTCAAATACAAGTGCATGTTCTTAAAATACAGATTTATTTAAAGGCCTCTTAGTCCCACTATGTGCCTTTCTGCCCAAT
Organism: Cepaea nemoralis; assembly: GCA_014155875.1. Lineage (NCBI taxonomy): Eukaryota > Metazoa > Mollusca > Gastropoda > Stylommatophora > Helicidae > Cepaea > Cepaea nemoralis. Next base: position 44,101 of record JACEFZ010011115.1, read on the forward strand.
GTGGTCCACCAAGGCCCGTCAGTGTTTGTGGTCAGTGATTTGGTGATTCGAATTTGCAGTTTGAATGACCGCCTCTGCACCCTGGCCAGATGAATTGTGTTGCGTATCCCTTACGGGACGTTGCAGTCAACACCAGCATTTTCAGCTGCTGTTTATGTACTAGGCAAGTGTTACGTTCAGTAGTTTGCCATTGCTTTCTGAACGACCGGCCCCTATACCTGTTTCGAAAAAACCAGCATCGCCGTGTTTCGAACCCGGGTATACGGGCTCACAAACCGCGTTCGCAAGCCCTTAGCCACAGATGAAGCGCAGATAAAATCCAAAAGAAGAAGAAGGAGACGAATATCTAACTTAACATAAGAACCTCAAAAACAAGTGACTACAATTAAGAGACAGCGGTGTTATTGTATTTACAGAATGCACATTTTACAGTACTGTGTCAGGATAATTTGATGCCTGGAATTAGTTACCGCCCTTTGCCTTGATATCGGCCCCTAGTTTCTGTATTTGTTGGTTACTGAAGGCAGGTCTTTAGACCACCCTGCCAGCGGAAATAACTCCCGGGCTAGATGCAGATTCGGCCTGTCGGTTTTACGTGTCAGGACCGGATAAAGTTAATCCGGATTGTGTCCGAATTTGTAACTCTGGCGTCTATCGCTGGAGGTGTTAAATCACGGAAATTGGGTCACAGATATCAGAACACGGAAATGGGTCACAGGTATCCGAATATGGCATGTGGGTTTTTGCTAGACAGACTCACAACGAGGCCTGAGGTTCAGGCTGACAACGAGGCCAGGGATTTAGACTGACAAAGAAGCCAGTCGTTCAGACTGACAACGAGGCCAGTGGTTCAGACTGACAACGAAGCCAGGGATCCAGGCTGACAACGAGAATATATGTATGTATATTAGTTGGTATGGCATAAAGGATAAAAGCGCTTGCATTTAAACTCCCAATGCGCTGATAACGGGGTTGGGTGTTCAATTCCTACACAGGCATTACGTTTGACTTACCCTTAAACGCTGACATTTCGTTCAGAAAGCAATGGCAGACTACATACAGTTAAATTGCCTGTAAATGAAACCTAGGGTTGATCGCAACACAGTGAAAAGAGCTCGCACTATTATGGAATTCCAAACATTTCTGTTTTCAACGTGTTCTCATCCTAATCCTCTTACAACTCTTCGCTGCATAGTTAGTCACAGATAACTTACTCAATGCCGAAGGATATTAAATCGCTAACTGCAACATCCCATTTGGAAGGAAGGGCGATATATCCTCAAACTAGGGTCATCGTGTTATTTGTTTTGTTTCGTGGTATCCTCCGCATATTCAATACTCAGTGAACTGACATTTTCATTATAATACAGTGTGTATTTTTAATGACTGTGTAGTGTTTGAAAATATTGCCGGTCCAAGTTTTGTACTTACCTGGTATGTTGCATGAACTTTACAGAGGGTGAATAAAAAACTTGGGCAGGCAATATTTTCAAACACTGCACAGTCATTAAAAACACACTCTATACTTACTTGATCATTTGATTGTGTACCACGTCTGGTCCAAACCTACTTTTTACTGAATCAGTTACAACAGTTGAACACATTACACTTGCTTGGTTCAGTAAATAGAGTACAGTAAAATGTCTACCCTTCATAGAACGTCGTCTGCAATTAATTCCAAAAATAAACAGAAATATCGAGTTTTTGCAGCTAGGCTGAATATCGATTGGCCAGCCAGTGCCAGCACAGCTCCGGCAGACATGTTTCTTGTCTTTCGGTTTCCATCCCTGCCTTAGAATTTAAAGTGTCTTGTAATAATTAGGTCAGCCAGCAAATATGTGAACTCATCACGCGGCTTTGAGATATTTTAGGACCAGGCCTTTCTTTCTTTCTATTTCTTTCTTCATGTCTTTCATTTGATATATCAGCCTGTCTGTCTGTCGATCGGTCGGTCGATTGATCTGTCTGTACGTAAGCTCCGTATACCTATCGAGACATCGACTTTTCTCCATTTACGTTTGATTGTCTATCTGTCGATCTCTTTCACTAACCCTGCGTACTTGTCTTTCTGTGTATCTATCTATCCGTCTCTGTCGCCATCTATGACTTCCTATTAATCTGTCTGTCTGTCTGCCTGTCTGTATGCCTGCCCGCCTGCCTGTCTGTATGCCTGCCTGTCTGTCGGTCTGTTTCTTTCTTTCTTTTAATCTGTCTGTCTGTCACGTTCTTCCCATTTCTATATTTATGCTGAATTCCCTCCATCTGTCTGCCCCGCCTACTTATCTGTCTGACTACTTATCAAATGAACTCTATTTCTATATGTATGCTGAATTCTCTCCAACTACCTGTCTGTCTGTCTGCCTGCCTGCCTACTTGTAAGTCTATATATATCTATACATTCTCCAAACGTCTATCTGTCTGTCTGTCTGCCTACTTAATTGCCCGTAAGTCTCTCGACCTACCCATCTCCCTCGCCTACTACCCAATACCCCATCTAGCTCACTACCCAACTCAATGATAAAACAAACAGACACAATCTGCCTATCCTCTACAGCAGATTGAAACCAAACTCAGTTGCTCTGTTTATTTCCTTAAGTCGCCCTATCAAAGCAAATCATCGACATATGGCCTCCAGCCATGTTCTCCTTGCCGCTCATCTGCACTCCAGACGTTAGCTTACAACCAAGATTACTTGAACTGGCCTGGCGTTAGCTGCAAGAAGTAACCAACAGCACATTTAGCAAATCTTTCGCAACCATCTCTAGAATCTGCCACGAAATGCTACACAAACAATAGCGTTTAAGCAGCTCTTATAAATTAACCTATGCCTCATTACAAAAATCTGCTGTAGTAAACGGCTGTTGGGTGTATCTTTGGTTTGTAGTGTAACGACTGAGAGTTTTAACTCTTTAAGTCTGATGCATTGGCGTTCAGGTCGTCTACGTAATGGCTTGCGTCTATCCGAGTGAGGTTGGTGTTAACAAGTTAGTTGCATGTCCTTTACAGAACACTGCAATCAACCCCACCATTGACTGACTGCGTTTTTTTTTAACGTTCGCTCACATTTAACTCAAGCATAGGTCATACACATGCTTCTATTTGTAGTGAACTGTGCAGATTTTTTTAACCTGTGGATTACCTTTCACTATTACCAGTGCCCCTCGCCATCAGCCGAACCCATTCCGACTTCAGTGGTTCTTGTAATTTATGTCCCCAAGTCAAGGACGAGAAGTCAACATTTTAATCCAACTGACCGGTGTATGGGTTGAACCCGTTACCTCGGCATCAGCACACCGGATGTTTAAGAACGAACGCTTTTATCAGTTCGACCGTACTGGTCTCTACAGAGGCGATAATAGCGTAAATTACAAGTACCTCTGAAGTCGGAGTGGGTTCGCCTAAAAGCGATGGACACTGGTAATAGGGAAAGCTAATTAATCCACACGCAAAAATCAGTCCAGTGTACTAATAATAGCAGTGTGTGTGTACTGCGCTTGAGTTCAAAATGAACAATATATTTCCAATGTTATCATTGTTGGTGTCCATGTCTTCTCCTGTTGTATTCTGCGATCACAGTATAATTATGGCGCCTGCCATTGTTTATTCCTCTCCCCCCTGACACGTGCAAGTCTCTGCTGATCTGATGGTCTACTCTATCAACAGTCAACGGATGTCTTCGTTGTCTTTCTCAGATCTGGTACCTTATCTCAAGCTACTGATCGTCTTCATCTGATCTCCGTCAACAGTTTACGGACTTTCTTGGCTCTGTCGGGATCACTTCTTCATGTTTAACTGATATGAGGATAGTAAAGCTGTCATTCTATCTGACCATCGAGCATGAAAATTCTCTATCTGAATACCGACTATGAACATTCTATGTTATATATGAACATTAAACGTGAACATCCTATATGAACATCGAACATGAACAGTCCATATGCTCTTCATAAACATAGAACATGAACATTCTATATTATCTATATGGGTATCGAACATGAACATTCTATATGTTCTATATGAACATCGAAAAAAAAAAAAAACTGGCCCACACACAGGATCATGTCGTTGGAGATGAGATACTTCGACCATATTGAACCTAACATTTGTTCGTGAGATGTTATGACTGTTCCAAGATTGTTGTACCGATTCACACATTTACGAATTACTTTGATGTCATATTGTGGTATTTCTTTCTTCTTAGACATGATCATAAGATTTTGTGTTTGTTTTACTATCAATTTCTGGATCTACTCTACTAATTATATTCCTTCACGTTAGGCAATTTAAATTACCGTGGTAATGTGCATTATGATATTCCTCCACGCTAGACAATTTAAATTACCGTGGTAATGTGCGTATATTGCAGGTTGAATTATTCATTGTTTGCGTCGTTTTATGTTGAGTGACTTGTGCAGTACGCGCCGGACGAGCTGCAGCGATATAAACCAGTTAATACATTGTGGAATCTAGTATGTGTGTCTTCGTTAAACAACATTCCAAAGCAAAAACATTGTTTTAAATCTCATCTCATCTTGTTCCTCTTGAACCCTGTGGTGTCGAGGTGAAGCATAAACAGCAGGCAAATGTTCGTTTATGGGCTTCCTATATCGAGATTCCCATGGACTCTATTACTCTGTCCATCGTTTACATAGTGCGCCTTTTCTTCTGGTTCCATTTGGTACATTATTGTTTGTTGTGGTATACTGTCAGTTGGTAGCCTAGTTATATAGCCGAACCATTTCATTGCAGTTTTCGAATGAAATCTACACCCCCCCCCCCCACCCCAAACTTAGTCCTGATTTAATCATTTATGATTTTATCTCTTCTTGATCCATTAAGTGTTCTTCTCAGGAATCTATTTCCGTTGTTATAATTCTCTTTTTGTGTCATTATCCAGGTTTTACATTGGTAGAATGTGTAGAAAATTGTTTTGTCTGAAACTTGTATTGATGTTTTCAAATTGTTTCCAATATCTTGGATTATCAATGTTCTGGTCCCTTAGTGGCGTCCCAATCACAAGAATACACGTCTCAGTATGCCTGCTTGTATCATCATATGGCACAATCCATCGGTAACTCCTGTCACACGTGGCCAGAGTTATCCCCCACCGCAAAAGCCTCACCTTTCGCATTTCCGTTTGTTTCCGTCTGCTCAGGTAAGAATTTGATCAGGTGTGCATCGACATGTAGTATAAACAAGGGCAGACCTGGCCGCCTTGTACATGTATATACCCGTAAATCACTCCCATGGGAGATAATCCGAGCAGTTGCCTCCTTCAGAGCACAAGTGTGATCTTCATAACCATCTCTTGTGAGTCAGGCACATAAAAGGACCCAGATTCAACAAACAAAAACTGATACGTCCCAAGAGCTAGGCAGAACCAGGCGGCTAGGCGTTGGTCTGGTATTCTCCTGTAGATACTTCTCCATTCACCTTTATCTACAAGAAACTTTCTCATGAAGGCGAATGTCTGGAACACTTAACGGGTTCTCTTCGTTGTACTCACTTAACGTTTATCCCTTTCGGCGAACTTCCAGACAGCAAATGCCTTTCATTCTCTTAGCTGTAAATGTTAACACGGATCTGTCTGTTGTAAATTCACTCTAAATTTTATACGTTGCCACAAATATAGTCAAGCAGTATCAGTTCTCAACCATTTGATATATATATATATATATATATATATATATATATATATATATATATATATATATATAGTGATAGCTAGTTGCATATCGTTTATAGAGCATCGCAGACAACCCCAGGATTGTTTTCGTGTTTGTGATTTATTGGCAGGTGTACAATTTTTTTGGGCTCTCGCTCGCTTTGAACTCAAGCGTAGTCCATATACATTACTTCTAGTAGTGCTGGACTGCATTTTGCGTGTGGATTTCCTTTCCCAAATAAATGTCGGGTGTCGACTCCACAATGAGGGTTGTATGCAATGGATCTCCAACACTGTCTGTCTCTTGCCTTGACTGTACATTCTGTCAGACTTATGTTCAAAATAATGTTTTCCCGTGATGAATTTGAATAACGAAGACACAAACAATAGATTGCACGATTTATTGTCTGGCATATTTCGCTGCATCTCGTCAGATGCATACTGCAGAAATCACACAACTTACGTGAATTAACTAGATAAATCCTTCAAACTGAAATATGCAGATGTTCGCACAGTAATGTCGATTGTCTACCACGGTAATTTTAAACTGACTAACATGTCTTTTTGCTTGCACAAGGACGGCTTACGAAGGTTGATTATTATAGCTTCAGCAAACTTTAACAATCGAATACTTTGTGTGTTGAACAACACACGGAAGGCACTGTCTCTTTCAACCGGTCAACCGGAAGGCACTGTCTCTTTCGAGAGCGGTCACGTGATTATATTACTTACTATATGTTTATGTTGTTATTGTAGATAGAACAATGTACATTCTTTAGACTACGAAGAGGCTAGAGTAGGCTGAAAACCACGTGTTTAGTCAACTAATGACAAGAGATACTGATGAATGTCATTGTGGAACTCTTAAAATGACAGTTGAACATTTGTTGCAGGAATGTCCAACATTTGCAAACAGAAAAAAATGTATGTTAGCCTACTCCCGCTCCAGAAGACTGGAAACACATTCTCAAGTTTTAGCTGAAAAGATTCAATTAATACACCAACGTAGTTCAGACACTTATCTGAAACAGTTTGGTCGTTAATTATGAACCCTTGACACGACCTGTGGTTTACTGGATGAGAAGTCCATGTTAGTCACGTACGGATGCCATAAAACACAACATCCAGACAGGTAGGCGGTGTGGGGAGACACAAATGGAAATGGAACAACATTAAACGTGGCTCTTTAATTAAAAGGTTGGAAACTGACTCTTTGACCAACGCTAGACCACCTGCAAATTCAGTTTTATAGGCGGAGGTGCTTTGAAGGGAAAGAATATTAAGATTCAGCACCAAACAAAAAGTAGGTTTGGACCATAGAAAAATGGATGGCGGAAAATGGGAAGTAGGGGTGTGTCACAGTTATGACTTTAATGTTGTTAATATGGTAGCGGGAATGTTGTGCTATATGTTAAATTAAAGGGGGTTGCATAGGGAAAACTAATGTATATAAGTCTATGGTAGATACTGGAAGTCGCTTGAGACGATTAAGCATCCCTTGGCATTTAATGAGTTAAGAAACACAGTTGAGACGGATGGAGAGGGGATGGGAACAGAGCTGTGGTGCTGGTCGGGCGGGTTGGCAGATGGCCTGACGGACGGACGGACGGACGGACAGACAGACAGACAGACAGGCAGGCAGACAGACAGACAGGCAGACAGACAGACAATATCTTCAGAATTATTACACCCCTATTTGCTTCATGTTTTCGAAGGATTTTCGTTAACACAAAGCAATAGCCAGAACAATCTAACAAACGCGCATTTCTTTTTTGTTAACAAAGCTATCATGCAGAAAACACGACCGAATAAAAAATACAATCATTCCGTGCTGATAAAATCTGGCATGCCCCAAGGTAACAGCCAACTGACATCAACCGCGCCAGTACAAAACCCAAAAACAACAAAGAAACAGGTGCTAACATGTGTTTGTACAAACCCACAAACATAAATGCTCCTGTCTGAGGTATTTATCACCTGGCGTGGGTTGTGTATCAGTGGTCTATCAGGACACATCTACACCTGATACCTGGTCCCATTAGCCAGTGGTCAGTGAAGAGGAGATCAAATCCTCACAGGCAGGGAATTAAATACGGGACGCCGTGCACCAGCTGTTGTGGTTGGCGAAACAGCTTATTTTATGTACTGTGCCAGCTGGCATTCTGCCGTCTGGGCAGATGATACTTTTTTTTTTTTTTTTACATTGTGCTTGAAAATAGGTAGTTAATAAATAAACACATAGTATTGTTTGGCGCTCATAGAAAGAGAAAATCTGCTGTGTGTCTACCGTGACGAGGTAGAGGGGCTTGTTCGTCCCAATGACCACAAGAGTTATGCCGACGGTAGCACAGCTACTGGTAGGGCCACCCATGTCGGACAGGTCAAGGGAGAGGGACCAGACGAAGAGACACACAAACCTGCTTCCTTGTAGGTAGACTGGGGACAGTCAAAGGCTGGGAAAGCATCCCGAATACATGCTTGTCGAAATCGGATGTACTGAGCCATAGGCTTGACAAAGCAGTGCAACGTAAAACCTGCTGCCTTGTAGGTAGACTGGGGACAGTCAAAGGCTAGGGAAAGCATCCCGAATAAATGCTTGTCGAAATCGGATGTACTGAGCCACAGGCTTGACAAAGCAGTGCAACGTAACTTAATTCATGATGTCACAAATCAAAATTAATCGTTATGGTGCTAATCCCGTGAAGTCCCATCAGGCGGCGATAGTGCCGGGCCCCCTGCCTCGAGGGGGTCCACCATGACTACTGAAGAAAGACTCCCTAACACAGCGTCTTCATAAAGATAGAATAGATGTGGCATGCATTCAAGAGACACACCTCAACGCCAATCACAAATTCTCAGTCAGAGGATATCAGGCCACACGTTTCGACCGCGAAGGACACAAAGGAGGAGTTCTAATACTTACACGAAACACAATACCTTGCAGCAAAGTATCTGTGATCTCTGACAACCAAACGGAAATTATAGGTGTTGATATAATGATAAAGGACGTGAAAATAAGAATCTACAATCTGTATAGCCCAGCAGATAAGGACCTTACACTCTCAAACATGAAAATAACTGACACAAACTGAATTATTCTCGGAGACTTTAATAGCCGTTCAGAAAGATGGGGATACCCAGATAATGACAAAAGAGGAGATGAATTGGAGGACTGGGACATAGATCGCCATGTGTTGGACCAATTAGCAGGTAGTGACCACAGACCAATCAAGCTTGTAATGAATATGGAGTATGTTCCACAGGAGCAAAAGCCCCTGCTGGAATTACAAACGAGCAGATTGGGACAGATTTGCCATACTAACAGACAAATATTGTGAAAACATAAATACACGATATGGCAACATAAAGCAAATGGTGGAAAGTCTAAACAGAGCGATAATACAGGCAGCCACTGAGTCCATTCCAAGAGG
>JACEFZ010011116.1:0-50330 GCA_014155875.1 Cepaea nemoralis
ACAAGATATGGCCCGAGTCTCATCTGCTGTCCCCTCTAGATGGGTAAACAAGATATGGCCGAGGTCTCATCTCTGTTCCCTCTCAGATGGGTAAACAGATATGGCCCGAGTCTCATCTCTGTTCCCCTCTAGATGGATAAACAAGATATGGCCCAAGTCTCATCTCTGTCCCCTCTAGATGGGGTAAACAAGAGTTGGCCCGAGTCTCATCTCTGTCCCTCTAGATGGGTAAACAAGATATGGCCTCGGGAGTCTCATTCTCTGTCCCCTCTAGATGGGTAAACAAGATATGGCCCGAGTCTCATCTCTGTCCCCTCTAGATGGGTAAACAAGATATGGCCCGAGTCTCATCTCTGTTCCCTCTAGATGGGTAAACAAGATATGGCCCAAGTCTCATCTCTGTCCCCTCTAGATGGGTAAACAAGATTTGGGCCCGAGTCTCATCTCTGTTCCCCTCTAGATGGGTAAACAAGATATGGCCCGAAGTCTCATCTCTGTCCCCTCTAGATGGGTAAACAAGATATGGCCGAGTCTCATCTCTGTCCCCTCTAGATGGGTAAACAAGATATTGCCCGAGTCTCATCTCTGTCCCCTCTAGGATGGGTAAACAAGATATGGCCCTGAGTCTCATCTCTGTCCCCTCTAGATGGGTAAACAAGATATTGGCCCGAGTCTCATCTCTGTCCCCTCTAGATGGGTAAACAAGATATGGCCTGAGTCTCATCTCTGTCCCCTCTAGATGGGTAAACAAGATATGGCCTGAGTCTCATCTCTGTCCCCTCTAGATGGGTAAACAAGATATGGCCCGAGTCTCATCTCTGTCCCCTCTAGATGGGTAAACAAGATATGGCCCGAGTCTCATCTCTGTCCCCTCTAGATGGGTAAACAAGATTTGGCCCGAGTCTCATCTCTGTCCCCTCTAGATGGGTAAACAAGATTTGGCCCGAGTCTCATCTCTGTCCCCTCTAGATGGGTAAACAAGATATGGCCCAAGTCTCATCTCTGTCCCCCTCTAGATGGGTAAACAAGATTTGGCCCGAGTCTCAATCTCTGTCCCCTCTAGATGGGGTAAACAGATGTGGCCCGAGTCTCATCTCTGTCCCCTCTAGATGGGTAAACAAGATTTGGCCCGAGTCTCATCTCTGTCCCCTCTAGATGGGTAAACAAAGATTATGGCCCGAGTTCTCATCTCTGTCCCCTCTAAGATGGGGTAAACAAGATTTGGCCCCGAGTTCTCATCTCTGTCCCTCTAGATGGGTAAACAAGATATAGCCTGAGTCTCATCTCTGTCCCTCTAGATGGGTAAACAAGATTTGGCCCGAGTCTCATCTCTGTCCCCTCTAGATGGGTAAACAAGATATAGCCTGAGTCTCATCTCTGTCCCCTCTAGATGGGTAAACAAGATATGGCCTGAGTCTCATCTCTGTCCCCTCTAGATGGGTAAACAAGATATGGCCTGAGTCTCATCTCTGTCCCCTCTAGATGGGTAACAAGATATAGGCCCTGAGTTCATCTCTGTCCCCTCTAGATGGGTAAACAGATATGGCCCGAGTCTCATCTCTGTCCCCTCTAGATGGGTAAACAAGATTTGGCCCGAGTCTCATCTCTGTCCCCTCTAGATGGGTAAACAAGATATGGCCCGAGTCTCATCTCTGTCCCCTCTAGATGGGTAAACAAGATATGGCCCGAGTCTCATCTCTGTCCCCTCTAGATGGGTAAACAAGATATGGCCCGAGTCTCATCTCTGTCCCCTCTAGATGGGTAAACAAGATATGGCCCCGAGTCTCATCTCTGTCCCCTCTAGATGGGTAAACAAGATATGGCCCGAAGTCTCATCTCTGTCCCCTCTAGATGGGTAAACAAGATATGGCCCGAGTCTCATCTCTGTCCCCTCTAGATGGGTAAACAAGATATGGCCCGAGTCTCATCTCTGTCCCCTCTAGATGGGTAAACAAGATATGGCCCAAGTCTCATCTCTGTCCCCTCTAGATGGGTAAACAAGATATGGCCCAAGTCTCATCTCTGTCCCCTCTAGATGGGTAAACAAGATTTGGCCCGAGTCTCATCTCTGTCCCCTCTAGATGGGTAAACAAGATTTGGCCCGAGTCTCATCTCTGTCCCCTCTAGATGGGTAAACAAGATATGGCCCAAGTCTCATCTCTGTCCCCTCTAGATGGGTAAACAAGATTTGGCCCGAGTCTCATCTCTGTCCCCTCTAGATGGGTAAACAAGATATGGCCCAAGTTCATCTCTGTCCCCTCTAGATGGGTAAACAAGATATGGCCCAAGTCTCATCTCTGTCCCCTCTATGATGGGTAAACCAAGATATGGCCCGAGTCTCATCTCTGTCCCCTCTAGATGGGTAAACAAGATATGGCCCAAGTCTCATCTCTGTCCCCTCTAGATGGGTAAACAAGATATGGCCCAAGTCTCATCTCTGTCCCCTCTAGATGGGTAAACAAGATATGGCCCAAGTCTCATCTCTGTCCCCTCTAGATGGGTAAACAAGATATGGCCCGAGTCTCATCTCTGTCCCCTCTAGATGGGTAAACAAGATATGGCCCAAGTCTCATCTCTGTCCCCTCTAGATGGGTAAACAAGATATGGCCCAAGTCTCATCTCTGTCCCCTCTAGATGGGTAAACAAGATATGGCCCAAGTCTCATCTCTGTCCCCTCTAGATGGGTAAACAAGATATGGCCCAAGTCTCATCTCTGTCCCCTCTAGATGGGTAAACAAGATATGGCCCAAGTCTCATCTCTGTCCCCTCTAGATGGGTAAACAAGATATGGCCAAGTCTCATCTCTGTCCCCTCTAGATGGGTAAACAAGATATGGCCCAGAGTCTCATCTCTGTCCCCTCTAGATGGGTAAACAAGATATGGCCCAAGTCTCATCTCTGTCCCCTCTAGATGGGTAAACAAGATATGGCCAAGTCTCATCTCTGTCCCCTCTAGATGGGTAAACAAGATATGGCCCAAGTCTCATCTCTGTCCCCTCTAGATGGGTAAACAAGATATGGCCCAAGTCTCATCTCTGTCCCCTCTAGATGGGTAAACAAGATATGGCCCAAGTCTCATCTCTGTCCCCTCTAGATGGGTAAACAAGATTATGGCCCGAGTCTCATCTCTGTCCCCTCTAGATGGGTAAACAAGATATGGCCCAAGTCTCATCTCTGTCCCCTCTAGATGGGTAAACAAGATATGGCCCAAGTCTCATCTCTGTCCCCTCTAGATGGGTAAACAAGATATTGGCCCAAGTCTCATCTCTGTCCCCTCTAGATGGGTAAACAAGATATGGCCCAAGTCTCATCTCTGTCCCCTCTAGATGGGTAAACAAGATATGGCCCAAGTCTCATCTCTGTCCCCTCTAGATGGGTAAACAAGATATGGCCCAAGTCTCATCTCTGTCCCCTCTAGATGGGTAAACAAGATATGGCCCGAGTCTCATCTCTGTCCCCTCTAGATGGGTAAACAAGATATGGCCCAAGTCTCATCTCTGTCCCCTCTAGATGGGTAAACAAGATATGGCCCAAGTCTCATCTCTGTCCCCTCTAGATGGGTAAACAAGATTATGGCCCAAGTCTCATCTCTGTCCCCTCTAGATGGGTAAACAAGATATGGCCCAAGTCTCATCTCTGTCCCCTCTAGATGGGTAAACAAGATATGGCCCAAGTCTCATCTCTGTCCCCTCTAGATGGGTAAACAAGATATGGCCCAAGTCTCATCTCTGTCCCCTCTAGATGGGTAAACAAGATATGGCCCAAGTCTCATCTCTGTCCCCTCTAGATGGGTAAACAAGATATGGCCCAAGTCTCATCTCTGTCCCCTCTAGATGGGTAAACAAGATATGGCCCAAGTCTCATCTCTGTCCCCTCTAGATGGGTAAACAAGATATGGCCCAAGTCTCATCTCTGTCCCCTCTAGATGGGTAAACAAGATATGGCCCAAGTCTCATCTCTGTCCCCTCTAGATGGGTAAACAAGATATGGCCCAAGTCTCATCTCTGTCCCCTCTAGATGGGTAAACAAGATATGGCCCAAGTCTCATCTCTGTCCCCTCTAGATGGGTAAACAAGATATGGCCCGAAGTCTCATCTCTGTCCCCTCTAGATGGGTAAACAAGATATGGCCCCTGAGTCTCATCTCTGTCCCCTCTAGATGGGTTGTAAACAAGATATAGCCTGAGTCTCATCTCTGTTCCCCTCTCGATGGGTAAACAAGATATAGGCCTAGAGTCTCATCTCTGTCCCCTCTAGATGGGTAAAACAAGCTATAGACCTGCGTCTCATCTCTGTCCACTCTAGAGGGTAAACAATATATAGGCCCTGCGTCTCATCTCTGTCCCCTCTATATGGGTTAACAAGATATTGGCCCGACACTTCTATCTCTGTCCCCTCTAGATGGGTGTAAACAAGATATAGGCCCTGAAGTCTCATCTCCTGTCCCCTCTAGATGGGGTAAACAAGATATAGCCTGAGGTCTTCATCTCTGTCCCCTCTAGCTGGCCGTTACAACAAGATATAGGCCCCTGAGTTCTCATCTCTGGTTCCCTCTAGATGGGTAAACAGATATGGCCCGAGTCTCATCTCTGTCCCCTCTAGATGGGTAAACAAGATATAGCCCTGAGTCTCATCTCTGTCCCCCTCTAGATGGGTAAACAAGATATGGCCCAAGTCTCATCTCTGTCCCCTCTAGATGGGTAACCAAGATATGGCCCGAGTCTCATCTCTGTCCCCTCTAGATGGGTAAACAAGATATGGCCCGAGTCTCATCTCGTCCCCTCTAGATGGGTAAACAAGATATGGCCCGAGTCTCATCTCTGTCCCCTCTAGATGGGTAAACAAGATATAGCCCGAGTCTCATCTCTGTCCCCTCTAGATGGGTAAACAAGATATGGCCTGAGTCTCATCTCTGTCCCCTCTAGATGGGTAAACAAGATATGGCCCTGAAGTCTCATCTGCTGTTCCCACCAGCTTTCTGCTACTTATGTGTTTGACCACTGACATTATGTTTCTCTGGCCCCATTTATGTTTGATCAGTAACATAACAGTTTTTGGGATCTGACCACAAAAAACTGGCATCAATTTTGTTAACAAAAACTGACAACACATGTGATTTTGCTACCATATTCATTAATCTAAATCACACACACTTGTATTTACACAAACTGCTTACAATATGTGTTTATCTTCTAGCTATAACTGTTGTTGAAATGTTCAACCACTAACCAAAGTTGCCATTGTTCCCTGGTGGAGTCTTCTTCAGCAGATCACTGAACACTTCCCACGAACCTCCTGCTTTCTCATCTCGTATTCTCTCTCTAGTCAGGGAGCCATTCTTGAAACTTAAGGCAGAGGTTTTGAATATAACGATTATATAACATGAATATGCTTCAAACAGTGTAGGTGACATAAAGCATGTTTCAAACAGTGTAGGTGACATAAAGCATGTTTCAAACAGTGTAGGTTACATAAAGCATGTTTCAAACAGTGTAGGTGACATTAAAGCATGCTTCAAACAGTGTAGGTGACATAAAGCAAGTTTCAAACAGTGTAGGTGACATAAAGCATGTTTCAAACAGTGTAGGTTACATAAAGCATGTTTCAAACAGTGTAGGTGACATAAAGCATGTTTCAAACAGTGTAGGTGACATAAAGCATGTTTCAAACAGTGTAGGTGACATAAAGCATGTTTACTGTATTCATTTCTTCTACTTTGATTCTTCTTCAATCTCAAACCCACTTATGTGGGTTGTTGGAGTGCACTGATGAATACATTCCTATCTTCAGCAACATGTGAAAATGTAAACATGTTCCACATCTCCCTATCTTCAATAACATGTGAAAGTGTAAAGATGTTCCTTTCTCCGTCTTCAACATGTGAAAGTGTAAAGATGTTCCTTTCTCCCTGTCTTCAACATGTGAAAGTGTGAAGATGTTCCTTTCTCCCTGTCTTCAACATGTGAAAGTGTAAAGATGTTCCTTTCTCCCTGTCTTCAACATGTGAAAGTGTAAAGATGTTCCTTTCTCCCTCTCTTCAACATGTGAACGTGTAAAGATGTTCCTTTCTCTCTGTCCTCAACATGTGAAAGTGTAAAGATGTTCCTTTCTCCCTGTCTTCAACATGTGAAAGTGTAAAGATGTTGTATTTCTCACTATCTTCAACAACACATGAAAGTGTAACATGTTCCATTTCTCACTATCTTCAACATGTGAAAGTGTAATATGTTCCATTTCTCACTATCTTCAACAACACGTGAAAGTGTAACATGTTCCATTTCTCCCTATCTTCAACAACACATGAAAGTGTAACATGTTCCATTTCTCACTATCTTCAACATGTGAAAGTGTAACATGTTCCATTTCTCCCTACCTCTAACAACATGAGAAAGTGTAACATGTTCCATTTCTCCCTACCTCCAACAACATGTGAAAGTGTAACATGTTCCATTTCTCCCTATCTTCAACAACATGTGAAAGTGTAACATGTTGCATTTCTCACTATCTTCAACATGTGAAAGTGTAACATGTTCCATTTCTCCCTACCTCCAACAACATGTGAAAGTGTAACATGTTCCATTTCTCCCTACCTCCAACAACATGTGAAAGTAACATTTTCCATTTCTCCCTATCTCCAACAACATGTGAAAGTGTAACATGTTCCATTTCTCACTATCTTCAACAACACATGAAAGTGTAACATGTTCCATTTCTCACTATCTTCAACATGTGAAAGTGTAACATGTTCCATTTCTCACTATCTTCAACAACACGTGAAAATGTAACATGTTCCATTTCTCCCTATCTTCAGCATGTGAAAGTGTAACATGTTCCATTTCTCACTATCTTCAACAACACGTGAAAGTGTAACATGTTCCATTTCTCCCTATCTTCAACAACACATGAAAGTGTAACATGTTCCATTTCTCACTATCTTCAACATGTGAAAGTGTAACATGTTCCATTTCTCCCAACCTCTAACAACATGTGAAAGTGTAACATGTTCCATTTCTCCCTACCCCCAACAACATGTGAAAGTGTAACATGTTCCATTTCTCCCTATCTTCAACAACATGTGAAAGTGTAACATGTTCCATTTCTCACTATCTTCAACATGTGAAAGTGTAACATGTTCCATTTCTCCCTACCTCCAACAACATGTGAAAGTGTAACATGTTCCATTTCTCCCTACCTCCAACAACATGTGAAAGTGTAACATGTTCCATTTCTCCCTACCTCCAACAACATGTGAAAGTGTAACATGTTCCATTTCTCACTATCTTCAACAACATGTGAAAGTGTAACATGTTCCATTTATCACTATCTTCAACAACACGTGAAAGTGTAACATGTTCCATTTCTCACTATCTTCAACATGTGAAAGTGTAACATGTTCCATTTCTCACTATCTTCAACAACACGTGAAAGTGTAACATGTTCCATTTCTCCCTATCTTCAGCATGTGAAAGTGTAACATGTTCCATTTCTCACTATCTTCAACAACACGTGAAAGTGTAACATGTTCCATTTCTCCCTATCTTCAACAACACATGAAAGTGTAACATGTTCCATTTCTCACTATCTTCAACATGTGAAAGTGTAACATGTTCCATTTCTCCCTACCTCTAACAACATGTGAAAGTGTAACATGTTCCATTTCTCCCTACCTCCAACAACATGTGAAAGTATAACATGTTCCATTTCTCCCTACCTCCAACAACATGTGAAAGTGTAACATGTTCCATTTTCTCCATACTCTCAACAACATGTGAAAGTGTGAACATGTTCCATTTCTCCCTACCTCCAAAAACATGTGAAGTTAACATGTCCTTTCCCTATCTCAACAACAGTGAAGGTAACATGTTCCATTTATCTCAACGTGAAAGTGTCTTCAACATGTCTCCCTACTCCAACAAGTGAAAGTGTAACACTGTTCCATTTCTCCCAACAACATTGAAGTTAAACTACAACATCTCCCACAGCTCAATACAAGTGACAGGTAATCACATTAGTGTCAGTCAGAATTATGCTGCGCCTATCATTTGTCTTAAACTGCCGCTAAAGACTGCTCTTAACTTTACAGCGTGATAGTTCATCGTTAAACAGCGTACCCCATCGTGTCTTTGATACTGCGTTTTAAAATGCGATCTCCGTTTTCCGACACTTCATCACTTCACTTTCGCGAACTGACAACGTGGCGCCATTTAAACAATGACTTAACGACTTACGCTTTTTTGATATTTTCGGATACGCTCAAAATGATTTCGGCGATTTCAATATAGCCGAGATTGCTCTGTTCAATTAAATGACATAAGGCACGAAGTTGATTATAATCGAGCTAGTATCATGCAATACTTGCAAGCAGTCGTGAGTCGGACTTAAGAAAGTGATATGATTCTGAAATGTTTTGTAAATTCCGTAAATGAGGAAATCACAAACACTGCGTATTCGTAATATTGTGTTCAATCTGGTCGGCAACATCACGTGAGTAACTATCTGCTCTTTCCTCATGTGTGTATTTACTAAATCGGTGCTAACACTTATTGTGATTTTTACTACGGACCCGAAACTTTACAGAACCGAAAAAATCTTGCCGTCAGGGTCAAAATGACAGGTCTGCCCTAAAGTGGATTCAACCAGGAAGGCTAACATGGACCACAGATGTATTGGCTGAAAGGCATAAGCAGTAGCAGCAGTTGTAGATGAAGATGAGGAAGAAGATGAAGGCGGAGGAGCAAGGGAAAAACAACAAAACAAGAAGAAAAACAAGCAGGGGAGGTGAAGAACAAGAACAAGAAAAACAAGAACAAGCAGGAGGAGGAGGTGAAGAATAAGTAGTAGTATAAGTAATAATAGCTGCACAAGAAGAAGCAGCAGCAGCAGTGAAGCAAAAGAAAAAAAGGAGTAACAAAAGAGCAATACCATGCATCAACATTTCTTGACCTCGTTTAAGTTGACATACTCTTACACATACACACACACACATAGATAACCAACCAGGTCAGTGATATAAAGTCAGCTCTGTTGAGAGGGTTGGCAAAAATGTGTCCTGACAGGCCGGGGGTGGGTTTGGTCAACCACACAAACACGGTGTCGCTGGTGCCAAGACTCACCTTGATGTTTTAATTGAAAAGAAATATTAAATGACACTTTTTCCAAGCCATTAGACATGATGGATTTATGGTCCTAGTTACGTATGTGGATAGTTCAACTGGGACTGAATGAATGGTATGGTCAATATCTGCTTGCTAATCTACTTTACTTCCCACATTTCCTGAGACCTGTTTTTGACTGTGTCAACCTGGGAGCCTAGGTCAAGTCTGAGACCTGTTTTTGACTGTGTCAACCTGGGAGCCTAGGTCAAGTCTGAGACCTGTTTTTGACTGGGTCAACCTGGGAGCCTAGGTCAAGTCTGAGACCTGTTTTTGACTGGGTCAATCTGGGAGCCTAGGTCAAGTCTGAGAACTGTTGTTTACTGGGTCAACCTGGGAGCCTAGGTCAAGTCTGAGACCTGTTTTTGACTGGGTCAACCTGGGAGCCTAGGTCAAGTCTGAGACCTGTTTTTGACTGGGTCAACCTGGGAGCCTAGGTCAAGTCTGAGACCTGTTTTTGACTGGGTCAACCTGGGATCCTAGGTCAAGTCTGAGACCTGTTTTTGACTGTGTCAACCTGGGAGCCTAGGTCAAGTCTGAGACCTGTTGTTGACTGGGTCAACCTGGGAGCCTAGGTCAAGTCTAAGACCTGTTTTTGACTGGGTCAACCTGGGAGCCTAGGTCAAGTCTGAGACCTGTTTTTGACTGGGTCAATCTGGGAGCCTAGGTCAAGTCTGAGACCTGTTGTTTACTGGGTCAACCTGGGAGCCTAGGTCAAGTCTGAGACCTGTTTTTGACTGGGTCAACCTGGGATCCTAGGTCAAGTCTGAGACCTGTTTTTTACTGGGTCAACCTGGGAGCCTAGGTCAAGTCTGAGACCTGTTTTCGACTGGGTCAACCTGGAATCCTAGGTCAAGTTTAATTGTTAATTCCCCACTGCCTCGATAGGGATTCAAACATTTGACCACCAGGACAGTGTGCTGGTCCTCGCCTCCCAGTGTTTAATTAGATTAAACAATAGTTAGATCAATTTATTTGGTTGTTTCAGGGTTTGAAGATTGAGCACAATCCACTGTCGGCTTCGTGGTGAAGAGGTTACAGACGCAGTTTGTGATCCCGCATACCCACGTTCGAAGCACAGCTGTGCACGATTTGGCAGCAGACCGTGCAGTGTTGGTTTTTAATGAAATGGTATGGGCGCCGGTCGTTTAGAAAGCAATGGCAAACTACTGAACGTAAACTTGCCAAGAGATCACAACAGCAAAAAATGCTGGTGTTGACTGCAACGTTCTGTAAAGGATATGCAACTAACTTTTTTGTTTAACAATCCACTACTGCAATGCTGATTCTTAAAGTAAATTTGACTAGACGCAACCAAATTATCATACTAGAATATCACAACGTAACTCATTGTAGGCTATAGCTTCCAATATAACATGAACAAGGCCTAAAGTTTGTACAGGAATACATTCAGCGTTCCAGTAATAGTTATATAATTGCTTGAATCAAGAATCTTTGTGTGTGTCTATCCCTGTAAAGGTTGTGCCAACATGTTTCTCCACAAGCCTTTCCCTATAGTGCTATGAACAAATTGAAGTCTGACATAGTCTCATGCCTTAATGCAAGACTGTTAGTAACTTCTCTCTCTGTTACCATCAATCTATTTTCTTCCCATCGAGCATACCACCATTACAATATGTATGCCTGAGACCATGGCCAGACTATTTATTTCTGGTCTCTGTAATAAGTCTCGTACATGTCTCAGTCTCTTCTTGAACTCATTAGACTGCCTACTGTACTGATATCCCTCTATAAAGCTACCTTTTCGTGGCCTCAAGGAATTCTCCTGCTTGTTTACTAACTGTCCATGATTCACAGCTATAAGTTAAAATGGTTCAATGTAATATGTCAGAGTTCTTCTTCTTCTTCTGC
Source organism: Cepaea nemoralis (assembly GCA_014155875.1). Classification (NCBI taxonomy): domain Eukaryota; kingdom Metazoa; phylum Mollusca; class Gastropoda; order Stylommatophora; family Helicidae; genus Cepaea; species Cepaea nemoralis. The sequence goes on from JACEFZ010011116.1 coordinate 11,023, forward strand.
GTTCATCCGGAGTTTTTTTCCAGATGTGATTGCGTTGTGCCTGTTTACAGCAGAGCTGCGTCCTTGCGCCATTAGGCCTACACATCCGACTTCTGCGGGCATTTGTTGACCGGGTTAACCTTCCCAGGGGTTTCTAAGGACTTTTGACTCTCACTGTTGTGGTGTTATCCCCCATCCCAGTTGGCCCATATAGAACAGCCAAAGACATCCTGGTCAGCCCTCAAGGGCTCCCCCGATGTGTCTCCACCTTGCCGTGGTGGGGGAGCTTGCGTGTCCCATCGACCCCATGTGCTTGCCGATGGGTGAAAACTACATATCGGACGGCTCATGGGATAGGGACCAGACTAAGAGAGACACAACCTGCTGCTCTGCAGGTGAGACTGAGGATAGCTATCAAATATTTAAATCAGGCGCACGAAGGCAGAATATCTTGGTCCGGACAAAACACTAAAGGCTCCCTGTCGAGGGCTGTGGCTGAACGCCTCTAAGCCACAAACCCTTGGACCTGAGAGCCAGGCCGATACCCACCTTTCGAAAAATAAAGGCGTGATACTGAGCAAGCTACATGCTCAGGTCTGATACAAGTTCGAAGGCTCTCAGCTGGGGGATATGAGAGATTCCCGGATGAGAGGGCCAGGCCGTTTCTCGTTCACCGCTTCACGAAGGTAAGGTGCTGAGCCGGCAGCACAAGTAGCCTACCTCGTGAGCGAGTACAAAAAGTCAAAAAAGTGCCCCAGCCGAAGAAAATGGCTGCGAAAACTGTATCTAACTCATAGAGAGTGTAGACAAAAGTGGAAGAACGTCTCAATGACGCAAAATGGAACGCACGGCGAGCGAACCTATTGCGTGGTCCGAAAGCAAAAGCTTACCGAGTGGGTGTCGCTCGCAGTCTGACCGTCCCTGGTGTGTGCTGAGCGATCAGGGGCAAACGGGTTGCCCAACACATGGAAGTGAGGAACTAAAGCAGCCATGAGCAGGACGTGGCAACTCCTCGGGTGAGCCCAGTCACAGAGCAATATGTGCCGGCTCTGCAATTATGGAAGCCTCCTTGGATAGCGAGGGAATGCTCATGGTCTGCCCCTGCCTTCCCTTGAGGGCCGACCACGATGTCGTTCATCGTTCTATCTTGACCAGCTGAGATGTTAGCGACATCACAACAGTCCAACGTGCCTCGAAACCAGAGGAAGGTTAACCTCATTAAAAAATGCCCGCTGAAGTCGGAAGTGTCGTCCTACGGGTGGCAAACTAAAAATTGACACTACGCAATTACGTCCGAGTGAAATGTCTCGTCTGAATGTCTCTCGTGCTAGGAACAGCTCTGACTACCTAGTTTCCGAATGCCGCTCTTGTTCGGAACAGCTCTGACTGGGTGGTTTTCCGAATGTCTGTTGTGCCTGGAAAAGCTCTGATGGGCGCAACGACAAGCACATGTCCGAAAACTCGCTGAGTGGATGCCGTCTGCAAACCTGTCTGGTTTGTGCGGGAATGACCCGGGGAAACGAAGTGACCAATATATTGAAGTGAGGATTTAAAGCAGCCATGAGCAGGACGTGACGATCTCCCTCGGTGAGCCCAGATCCAGGGCGTTATGTGTCGGCCCTGCAACTATGGAAGCAACCTTGGATGGCGGCAAATGCTATGGACTGTCCCTGCCTTCCTTTGAGGTATGACCGTTGTCTTCGACCGTTCAACCTTGGCCAGCATGGTTGCAGATGGCACCACAAAAGTGAGAGTCTCCCAGGAATGCTACCTGGTCAAAAAAGCATGCTAAAGTCGATGTGTTGGCCTACGGGTTTCGGCCCAAGGGCGCATAACAGACACACCGCAATCACATCTGAAAAAACACTCCGGATGAACGAAAAGAAGAAGAAGAAGAAGCCCTCAAGGGAAGGCAGGGGCAGACCATGGGCATTCCCCGCCATCCAAGGAGGCTTCCATAATTGCAGAGCTGATACACAGCGATCTGGTACTGGGCTCACCCAAGGAATCGTCACGTCCTGCACATGGCTGCTTAGCCTCACTTCCGTATATTGGGCCTTCCATTCACCCTGGGCTGTTCCTCCGGAAACCAGAAGAATGCAGTCATGCAGATGACATCCACACAGTGAGCTTTCGATTCGGACTTTCCATGTAATGGATTTGCTATCCAAGCAATATTCCATTTCATGCCACTAGGACACTTTTTCCACCTTTTATGAAGCCCACACAGTGAGCTTTTGATTTGGACTTTCCATGTAATGGATTTGCTATCCAAGCAATCCATTTCATGCCTCTGGGACGCTTTTGTAACCGACATATCTGTGGTATGAAATGTGGCAGTCTAAATACTTCTTCATGCAACTTTAAATGTCAGCCTGAATGTAGTTAAAGTAAGCTGTAGTCAACTTGAGCTTGTTGATATCTCCATGGAGCTTGTCCTCAAATGAAGCAGGTGTGGGACAAAATATCTTTCTCTGTTCTGCATAGATTGGGCACTCCTGCAGCAAATGTTTAGCTGTCATTTTACCAGTTCCACAATTACATTCATCAGTATCTCCTATCTTTAGTTTATTGAACAAGTGGTATTTCAGCCTGTTATGTCCTGTGCGGAGTCTGAAGATTGCTACTTGTTCTCTTCGGTCGAGTTTGTAATATGCATCATCCTTCTGGTGGCCTGGATGCTCTGATTCCCATTTGGTTTAATAAGTGCTTTTTATCAACCTTTTTGTCTCATTATAGGTTATGTCTATGTCAGGCTGTGGTAGTCATCCACCCTCTTTTGCTAGTCTGTCAGCCTCATTTCCAGGTATACTGCAATGTGATGGGATCCACTGTATTACAACTTTTTTGGATTTCTGGCATAGACCATGGAGTGCTGCTCTTAGGTCAGCTATTTCTGTGCTGTTATTGCTCTTCAGTATTGAGACAGCTGACTTTGCATCTGTGAAGATAGCTATTTGCTTCTCTTTATTTTCCTCCATCAAGAGCATTTCTGCTGCAGTTTTCAAAGCCTCTACCTCCGCTTTGAAGTTACTTGAAAATTTTCAAGTTGCCACTGTCTGTTTTTTTTTTCCATTCCATTTTTTAAATTTAGGAGAATTCCGCTTCCTCCATTTTCTTTTGAATTTTTTGCTGATCCATCTGTATATGCATGGGTCCAATTGCTGCTTGGGTAATGTTCTTTTATGCAGTGGCGTCACTGGGGTTGGTGTCACCCAGTGCGGTAAACTCTTGGTGTCACCCCTCTAGACTTTCACCATGGTCTTCTTCCGAGTGTTCCTGTACCATATATAATCGCATATAGTAATGTTTGTAAAATAAGTCAAAAAGTTAATAAGGACATAAGAAAGAAAACAAATTGAACAATATAACTTCAATACTTCAGGTAAAACATAAATAAAGAACTTCGACAAACTCGGACAAAGTTAAATTTTTGTTATTTAACATTAAAATTTCTGTTATTTAAAATTAAAAGTTTCCCATCCTGGTCTTCAAAGCTGCAAACCTGTCAATCACATCATCAAAATCAATATCTTTCACCATATCACTTTCAATTGATAATATAGCCAGATCAGAAAGTCTTGACTGTCCCATGGTTGATCGCAAATAGTTCTTTATAAGTTTCAGTTTTGAAAAGCTCCTCTCACATGAAGCCACAGACACACAGATCGTAAGAAATAGTTGTAGGCTTAGTGAGAGTATTGGGAGAGATTCAAGGAAATCCCAGTCAACTATGAATTTTAAAATATCAAATATTGACCAGTCTTTGGCTTTGTGGATATCAATATCTGCTGCCTTCAGGTGTCTTCTCAGCCTTGGTATTTCTGCTTTGTCAAATTTGCAATTTTTTTATTTTGGTGTCACCCCTTGATGGTGTCACCCGGTGCGGCCCGCACCCCCTAGTGACGCCCCTGCTTTTATGTAGTTTAGGGTTATTTTTTTTTCTTTCGGTTTCATTCTGAGTGTTCTTTTTCTCAATACCAGGAATGTTTTCTATCATCTCAGGCAGTTGCTGCTGTCTCCAAGCTGGGAACTTGTGTGCATTGTAAATGGGTTTGACTGTTGATATGTTAAGTATAGGATCTGCCCTAATATTTATTTTGCAGTTTCTGCAAAGTTGCTACGCTTCAGCCTTCCCTTTCCAAAACCATTAAACCTGTTATACATAAGGTGGTCTGTCAATCTTCTAAATTTTTCTGCTTGTTGCTGGGCTCTGCTATCTCTTCTATCCTGCATTGGTTGTAAACAAGTGATCTTTTCTAGTTCATTAATAGGCGTTGTCTTCAGGCTTCCAGTTATGATTCACATTCCTTGATTTTGGACTCTACTTATTTTGTTAAAGTTTGACTTGGCTGCTGTTGCCCAAGCTGCAATGCAATATTCCAGTATTGGCCTCACCGTCCAGTATATAACTTCTTGAGAACTTTCTCATCTGCTCCCCATGTTGTACCAGCAAGCTTTTTCATGATTGCCATTCTTTGCCTTGCTCTTGTCCGATTTTTCTCAACGTGTCTCTTCCATGTCAGGCGACGATTGAAGGTGACTCCTAGATAGTTTGGATTTTCTTTATGGCGCAATAGTTTTCCATTCAATACCAGCTTAGGTTGCCGAGTTTTATTTGAGAGGGAGAACACTGTGCATGTTGTTTTCTTCTCACTTATCTTCACTAGCCATGATTTTGACCAGTCCTCTAGCGCTAATAAGGCTTGCTGTATTCTGCTGTTAGCTGTGCTAATATATTCTTCAGATGTCCATATGGCTAGGTCATGAGGATGTGTGTACTCTGGCTGGAAAATTTTCCATGATGTCATTTATATGTGCTAGGAATAATGTTGGTGAAAGAACTCCTCCTTGGGGGACACCTTGCTCCAACAGAATATTTTGCTGGTTTGTCCTTGTACTTTTGTCCTGGCAGTTCTATTCTCAAGGTAGTGGCTGATCCATTTGTACATTTTCCCACAAACATGCATTTTTTGCAGTTTTACTTTCAGTCCTTCCTTCCATACTTTATCAAATGCTTTTTCTAAATCTATCCAGACCGCTAGTGTGCGCTTTTTCTCTTGGAAGGCATCCTCTATTTCCTGAGCTATATAGGTTCTTTGATCTTCAGTGGATCTGTACTTTCTGAATCCTGCTTGGTGTGGTGTTAAGAGTTGGTTTTCTTCCAGATGCCATGTTAGCCTGTGTTTGATAATGCGTTCCATTAATTTTCCTACACAGCTAAGTAGACTGATAGGTCGATAGCCATTTGGTTCTTCCAGGTCTTTTCCTTTCTTTGGAACTGGTATTAGTATAGCTTCCTTCCATGCCTGTGGGACTATCCCTCTCTTCCAGCTGTAATTTAGGACTGCTAGTAGTTTCTTTTTTGCCTTAGTGCCTAGTCCTATTAGCATTTCATTTGTGATTCCATCCTTTCCTGGTGATTTCTTCTTTTTTAGGGTATTCATTGCCTGTTCCATTTCTTCCATTGTTAGATTTGCCATCATATATTCTGCTGCTGTCTCTGTATTACTATGATGTATCTGTTTATCTTTGATTGCTTTCTTCTGTTCAGTTGTAATATCAATGTGGTTTGCACTGGCATAGTGTTCCATTAGTGCATTTGCAGCCTTTTTCCCAGTAAGCAAGGTATTTCCTTGTTTGTTATTTGTTTGTTTCTCGGTCCTTCATTGTTCATGGCTTTCACTAGTTTCCAGTTTGTTTCCATCCCTGTCAAAGTTCAGATTTTCTGTTTTTTCCCTCCAACAATCTCTTGTTGTTTGATTTACTGTTCTTGTATATTTTGCTGAGATGGCTTTGAAACAGATGTTTGCCTCAATTGTTTGTTCTCTCTCTGCTGTCTTCCTAATCTGTCCCAATCTGCTCGTTTGTAATTCCAGCAGGGCAAAGGCTTTTTGCTCCTGTGGAACATACTCCATATTCATTACAAGCTTGATTGGTCTGGTCACTATCTACTAATTGGTCAAGCACATGGCAATCGATTTTGTGGAGGATGTCTCCTGTGCAGAAAGCCAAGTCTGGAGTAGATGTGGTAAACCATCTTCTGGAGTAGAAGCTCGGTGTGTCATCCGCTTTGTTGAGTAGGTGGAAATTTGAGTCATTTCCCAGTCCTCCACTTCATCCCCTCTTTTGTCAGTATCTGAGTATCCCCATCTTTCTGAACGGCTATTAAAATCTCCAACAATAATGCAGTTTGTGTCAGTTATTTTCATGTTTGAGAGTGTAAGGTCCTTATCTGCTGGGCTATACAGATTGTAGATTCTTATTTTCACGTCCTTTATCATTATATCAACACCTATAGTTTCCGTTTAGCTGTCAGAGATCACAGATACTTCGCTGCAAGGTATTGTATTTCGTGTAAGTATTAGAACTCCTCCTTTGTGTCCTTCGTGGTCAAAACATGTGGCCTGATATCCTATGACTGAGAATTTGCGATTGGCATTGAGGTGTGTCTCTTGGATGCATGCCACATCTATTCTATCTGTATGAAGACGCTGTGTTAGGGAGACTTTCTTGTTATAAACTCCTTCGGCATTCCACTGTAGTATGTTGAGTGTCCGGGGTGTTTGGTCAATAGCTCTTAACCTACTTCTCTGTGCCTTGACTCTACAGCACAGGGGAAGGTCACCACCAGTAGTCATGGGTGGACCCCCTCGAGGCAGGGGGTCCGGCACTATCACCACCTGATGGGACTTCACGGGATTAGCACCATAACGATTAATTTTAATTTGTGACATCATGAATTAAGTTACGTTGCACTGCTTTGTCAAGCCTGTGGCTCAGTACATCCGATTTCAACAAGCATTTTTTGGGGTGCTTTCCCTAGCCTTTGACTGTCCCCAGTCTACCTACAAGGCAGCAGGTTTGTGCGTCACTTCATCTGGTCCCTCTCCCTTGACCTGTCCAACATGGGTGACCCTACCAGTAGCTGTGCTACAGTCTGCATAGCTCTTGGGGTCATTGGAACACACAAGCCCCTCTACGTCGTCAAAGTGGACACACCGCAGAGGGGTGTCAGAGTTCTTTTTCTATTTCTAATGTCAAAGACTCACTAAATGTTCATGAGTGCAAGACCTTACTACCGTCTACATTCTACAGAAAAAAAGAAGCTGATATCAGAAAGAAGAAAGAAAGATTCTTTACCTATAGAACATATGGCTTACAGAAATGGTGTAAAAACAGAAATATTGTTGTACAAGATCAAAAAATATTGTACAAAAAATTAAAATATGTGGGAAAAAGAATTGTGTGTTTAGAAATACAATGATAAATAGTATAAAGACAACATAAGAAATCATGCTACTAACGTACACAGCCTTGTACGTCCCTCTAGCATGCCAGCGTGGCTCCCCAGACATGATGGCACTGACAACATGTGGTCACATGGCCAGCAGGCATGTCACTGTGCCAGCATGGCTCCCTAGACATGATGGCACTCTTAGAAAAATTATAGTAACAACACCAACAGAAAACTTACAATTATGTCTCCTTGGTCGGGTGACAAGCCAGCAAACGAAGCTGAGGACAGAAAAGATACTCACAAATTGAAACATTCTCTACCACAATCTCCTTCTGTTCATCTTATTCATTTTCCTTGTTTTCCAAGTATTTCTATTAGTAACTATATTCCTTTTCATATTAACCTTTTCTTATTTCGTTGATAATTTTTTGTTGTTGCTACGCGGGTAAGTTGATAAGTAAGTCACAAATGGCTGTAGAAAAATAACTAAATACGATAACAACTTGAAACCAGTTAATTTGTATACATACATTGTCCCTTTATTGCTCAACATAATTTCCACCAACATTGATGCACTTATCCCATCGTTTTATCAGTCCATCCAAACTGGCTGCATAGAACTGCGGAACTGTTTTCAAAACCAAGTTTTCACTTCACATTCAACTTCGGCGTTATTCGAGAAATGTCTCCCGCCAAGGTGGGTTTCCTATTTATGCTGACACATGTTTGTCATGTAAAGCGGTGCATAGCTGGGTAGAAAAAGTTACGAGGGCAAGTCAATAAGTAAGTCACACAGTTCTGTGGGATGGCAGGTAAATGAGAACAGAGCCCACAGTTCTATGCAGCCGGTTTGGGAGGACTGATAAAACGATGGGATAAGTGTATCAAGTGTGGTACTTGGTCTAGAGAAGAGCCTCTGTAGCAAGCTCACTCCAAGAGATACAAGTTTTTTCCAGGCTTAGATGATTTGAATGCCATTTCATGGGACTGTACTCTGGATGTATGTTGCGATAACTGAGAGTTTGTGGACATTACAAACTGGCAGGCTGTAAGGTACTATGGTTGTTGATGATCTTCATGGTCTCGTATTGCTCTCCTGCCTGCCCATACTGACCAGATGGATTTAATCATCATCATCTTGCTCTTTGGTGTTCTGGATCAACTCTGCTGATATTCCTCCATGCCACCATCTCAATCCATCCAGCATCATTTCTCTTGGTCTGCCACTGCCTCTTTTCTCCTTGATCTTTCCAGTTGTCACGATGTTCTCCAATGTCTCTCTTCTCGTCACATGACCAACGGAAACTGCTCATCTTATTCTTACTGTTGAATAGAATGTTCTAGTTTCATTAGCCTCTTTCAGGCAGTCGTTGTTAGTTATTCTGGCAGTTCAAGGAATTTGCAACATTTTTCTCAGGAACCACATCTCTGTTGCTTCCAAGTTCTTCTTAATTTGTTCAATTACATTCCAAGATTCACTGCCATTCAGCAAAACAGCTTCTATATAGCATTTCAGCACTCTCTTACATTCAATGATAGTGACTTATTGCCTAAGATTGGATCTACATTGACAATTTTTCACATGAAGTTTATATCTGGGATCATTTCATATATGTAGCCACATTTTTCTGCATGGTCAGCATCTGTGGCTATGGGTTATTTGAAAGCTGATTGTGTCATGCTGATTTTGATGGTAGGAGGCGTCAACTGTTCAGAAAACAATGACACACTACAGAACGTAAAATTGCCTAGCAAATCACAGTGTCAATAAATGCTGGAGTTTATTGCAATATTCTATCAAGAACATGCAACTAATTTTTTTTTTTAAACCTAAAGGTAGAAAAACGATTGACTTTGATGACAACAATGAACACATCCTTGGTTCTTATACAAAGCATATCATAATAGACAAGGGACAGCATGACTTTCAGGAAAAATATACGATACTGTAGTGAGAGTTACTACAACACATATGAGGAATGATCATGTTGACATGAAACAGTGGAGGGTCTGTTGTCTTGTTTCTTGTCATTGCTACATCAATACTATTGCTGGTGTGTACCAGGAGTTTTTTCTGAGCTGAAGAATAAAGGCCACTTGTCCACACAGTCGCTACACGGATTACAGGCTATGATTTTCTTTTTTAAACTCCTAGCCTTGCTGAGGATGGACCATGTGGCATAAAGTGGAGATTGACTGTCACAAGCCTCACCTGGGTTGTCTCCCACAAATGCAGAAATAATACATTCAGGGTTGAATCCGTAGCGGGAAACTAGGTAACTGGAGATTTGCCCCTGTGCAAAATCAAATAAACATTATTAAAATAAAGTCTACCTCTTGATTCCAAAACAACATGAATATGACATAACAATCAGTGTACGCAGAAATGTAGCATGTGGTTATGTGACAAGCTGCCATCAGAATTGATAATGATGTAGGTCAATATCTGCCTATTAAAAGAGGTGTGAGACAGGGATGTGTAATGTCTCCAGATCTTTATTTATCTGTACAGTGAGAAAATTTTCAGAAATATAGAAGATATGGAAGGAATCAACATTGGGGAAGATACATCAATGACTTAGATATGCAGATGATACAGTCTTGATTGCAGACAATGAACAGGACATGCAAAATTTAGTAGATGCGGTTGTTGCAGACAGTGAACAACTAGGGTTAGAAATGAATATTAAGGCGACACAGATTAAGGTCATCACTGGGAAGAAGGAAATACCACAATGTGATATACGAGTAAATGAGCATATTCTTAAGCAAGTGAATCAATACAGTTATCTCGGCACAGTCATAACATCTGATGGGAGATGCCTTGAAGAGATTAGAACAAGAATTGCCATTGCGAAGGCAGCCTTTTGCAAGATAAAAAACATACTGACCAATAAAAAGATATCAATTGAAACGAGAAAAAGAATGTTGAAGTGCTACATAGAACCTATACTTTTGTATGGATGTGAAGCGTGGACAATAAGCAGTCAAGCTGAAAAACAGCTGATGGCTGTGGAAATGTGGTTTCTGAGGAAAATGCAAAGAATACCATGGACAGACAGAAAAACCAATGAACAAGTCCTTCAAGAAACAAATGAAGATCGTAAACTGATTAGAGTCATTAGACGTAGACAGTCAACATTTTTTGGGCATGTTATCAGAAGACATGAATTGGAGAACTTGGTGACAACTGGCAAGATTGAAGGGGACAGACCAAAGGGAAGACTGAGAAGTAAATACCTGGATGGCTTGGCCACGTGGCATGGTCGAGAGAGGAACACAGAGCTGATCCACGACTCTGGTGATCGAGTGAGATGGCAGAACATGACCGCCCACGCTTATCGGCATGGCACATGACGGATAGATGTATGGTTATGTGACAGAAAATGTATTAGATTATGTTTGCAGAAGATGGTCTTCGTAACCCTGTGTGTCTGAAGCAACCATGTATGATCACCCTATTCTCTATATATACACACCAAGAAACAGCATGTGCTGTGAAACATTTTGGAGATTGATGAAGTTAGAGATCAAGTTAGAACAAGACGACAGCCATGGAGACATGTTGATGTGTCCTTTCCCTGGTTGTTTATCCTGGGTTTATTCTGTTACTGCAGTTGTTTGGCAAAGGCAATCCCACAGCAAACACTGCAACTGGGGTTGGAAGTATTAAACCGTTACATGTTCTGTGTCATGACATATTGAGGGAGAAGGGGGGGAGAGGTCCCTTCCTCATATGCCCCCCCTTCCTCCCTGACAATTCCCAGAACATCTGGGCCTGGGTTGACCCCAGAGTCAAAAATATAACCAGTCCTATTTAGGACTAACTTGAAGGAGAACAAAGAAAGGAAACAATATCAAAATTCACAAAAAAGACCTTAATTATAACCCAAGACTGCATAAGTAGGTTGAACGAGCCTGAATTTTTATTCTTTTTCATAAATATTGAGCTGAGCCCAAAGTCAATAATATGGCAAACACTGGTCACAACAATAATGCTACTTCTGTTGGGGAAGCTACATTGTTGTAGTTATATTACCAGAAACAGTTGGTGGGGAAAATGTTGACTTCTCATTCTTAACTTGGGGATCTAACCAACAATGAATATCTAATCAACTATGAATATCTAACCAACTATGAATATCTAACCAACTATAAATATCTAACCAACTATAAATATCTAACCAACTATGAATATCTAACCAACTATGAATATCTAACCAACTATGAATATCTAACCAACTATGAATATCTAACCAACTATGAATATCTAATCAACTATGAATATCTAACCAACTATAAATATCTAACCAACTATGAACTATAAATATCTAACCAACTATGAATATCTAACCAACTATGAATATCTAACCAACTATGAATATCTAACCAACTATGAATATCTAACCAACTATGAATATCTAACCATTTATGAATATCTAACCAACTATGAATATCTAACCAACTATGAATATCTAACCAACTATAAATATCTAACCAACTATGAACTATAAATATCTAACCAACTATAAATATCTAACCAACTATGAATATCTAACCAACTATGAATATCTAACCTAACTATGAATATCTAACCAACTATGAATATCTAACCAACTATGAATATCTAACCAACTATGAATATCTAATCAACTATGAATATCTAACCAACTATGAATATCTAACCAACTATGAACTATATCTAACCAACTATGAATATCTAACCAACTATGAATATCTAACCAACTATGAATATCTAACCAACTATGAATATCTAACCATTTATGAATATCTAACCAACTATGAATATCTAACCAACTATGAATATCTAACCAACTATAAATATCTAACCAACTATGAACTATAAATATCTAACCAACTATAAATATCTAACCAACTATGAATATCTAACCAACTATGAATATCTAACCAACTATGAATATCTAACCAACTATAAATATCTAACCAACTATAAATATCTAACCAACTATAAATATCTAACCAACTATGACTATCTAACCAACTATGAATATCTAACCAACTATGAATATCTAACCAACTATGAATATCTAACCAACTATGAATATCTAACCAACTATGAATATCTAACCAACTATGAATATCTAACCAACTATGAATATCTAACCAACTATGAATATCTAACCAACTATGAATATCTAACCAACTAGAATATCTAACCAACTATGAATATCTAACCAACTATGAATATCTAACCAACTATGAATATCTAACCAACTATAATATCTAACCAACTATGAACTATAAATATCTAACCAACTATGAATATCTAACCAACTATGAATATCTAACCAACTATAAATATCTAACCAAACTATGAATATCTAACCAACTATGAATATCTAACCAACTATGAATATCTAACCAACTATGAATATCTAACCAACTATGAATATCTAACCAACTATGAATATCTAACCAACTATGAATATCTAACCAACTATGAATATCTAACCAACTATGAACTATGAATATCTAACCAACTATGAATATCTAACCAACTATGAACTATGAATATCTAACCAACTATGAATATCTAACCAACTATGAATATCTAACCAACTATGAATATCTAACCAACTATGAATATCTAACCAACTATGAATATCTAACCAACTATAAATATCTAACCAACTATGAATATCTAACCAACTATAAATATCTAACCAACTATGAACTATGAATATCTAACCAACTATGAACATCTAACCAACTATAAATATCTAACCAACTATGAATATCTAACCAACTATGAATATCTAACCAACTATGAATATCTAACCAACTATGAATATCTAACCAACTATGAATATCTAACCAACTATGAATATCTAACCAACCATGAAATATCTAACCAACTATGAATATCTAACCAACTATGAATATCTAACCAACTATGAATATCTAACCAACTATGAATATCTAACCAACTATGAATATCTAACCAACTATGAATATCTAACCAACTATGAATATCTAACCAACTATGAATATCTAACCAACTATGAATATCTAACCAACTATAAATATCTAACCAACTATGAACTATAAATATCTAACCAACTATAAATATCTAACCAACTATAATATCTAACCAACTATGAATATCTAACCAACTATGAATATCTAACCAACTATGAACTATAAATATCTAACCAACTATGAATATCTAACCAACTATGAATATCTAACCAACTATGAATATCTAACCAACTATAAATATCTAATCAACTATGAACTATAAATATCTAACCAACTATAAATATCTAACCAACTATGAATATCTAACCAACTATGAATATCTAACCAACTATGAATATCTAACCAACTATGAATATCTAACCAACTATGAATATCTAACCAACTATGAATATCTAACCAACTATAAATATCTAACCAACTATGAATATCTAACCAACTATGAATATCTAACCAACTATAAATATCTAACCAACTATGAATATCTAACCAACTATAAATATCTAACCAACTATGAACTATAAATATCTAACCAACTATGAATATCTAACCAACTATGAATATCTAACCAACTATGAATATCTATCTAACCAACTATGAATATCTAACCAACTATGAATATCTAACCAACTATGAATATCTAACCAACTATGAATATCTAACCAACTATGAATATCTAACCAACTATGAATATCTAACCAACTATGAATATCTAACCAACTATAAATATCTAACCAACTATAAATATCTAACCAACTATGAATATCTAACCAACTATAAATATCTAACCAACTATAAATATCTAACCAACTATGAATATCTAACCAACTATGAATATCTAACCAACTATGAATAAAACAAAGAATTATCGCTGAAGCAACGGAGTACGTGCTTTGTGCTCGATAACTTTGACAACAGCCAGCGGGGAGAGAATGAAGCGGAGAAGAAGAGGTAGGGGAGAGGGGGGAAGGAAAAGGAAGAAGAGGGCTGGAGCCAGAAGGGGTAGAAAGAATGAGATTGCGGGGGATCGGCAGGGGTTCTGGAAGAATCTCAAAACTGAGATGGAAGACCAGGAGAACTTTTAATCAGATAGCGGTGAGAACGATTAGTAGTATGACTCTTTGCTGGCTGTTGAACGAGGGGACTGAGCACATATGGGAATGTCCTGAGTGCAGTGATGTCAGTTCTTAACTCAACTCAACTCTTAACTTGGGGATGTAAATTACAAGTACCTCAGAAGTCGAAGTGAGTTTGCCTTATGGCAAGGGACACTGGTAATAGGAGAAGGTAATCCACATGCAAAACTCAGTCCAGTGCACTAAAATTAATAGAATGTGTGTGTACTACACTTGAGTTCAGAGCGAGCAAACGCAAAACATAAAATATTACCAGAAACACAGAGTACAATAAATTCAAAAGCACGTCCTTCAAGACAGCCCTAACCTCACCAAACTGAGAGAGGAAATGTGACAGAAGTGCTAGACAACCTAGCGATGAGTGTACAGAGTCCGTTATCTTGGATGGAACCTATCTAGACAACCTAGCGATGAGTGTACAGAGTCCGTTATCTTGGATGGAACCTATCTAGACAACCTAGTCATGAGTGTACAGAGTCCATTATCTTGGATCTAACCTATCTAGACAACCTAGCGATGAGTGTACAGAGTCCGTTATCTTGGATGGAACCTATCTAGACAACCTAGCGATGAGTGTACAGAGTCCATTATCTTGGATGGAACCTATCTAGACAACCTAGTCATGAGTGTACAGAGTCTGCCATCTTGGATGGAACCTATCTAGACAACCTAGTGATGAGTGTACAGAGTCCATTATCTTGGATCTAACCTATCTAGACAACCTAGTGATGAGTGTACAGAGTCAGTTATCTTGGATGGAACCTATCTAGACAACCTAGTCATGAGTGTACAGAGTCCATTATCTTGGATGGAACCTATCTAGACAATCTAGTGATGAGTGTACAGAGTCTGCCATCTTGGATGGAACCTATCTAGACAACCTAGTGATGAGTGTACAGAGTCCGTTATCTTGGATGGAACCTATCTAGGGGAACTAAAGCTTACACAAACGATTGCTGGACTCAGACACACAAACCTTTTTTGACTCAGAGGTGCATGATGAGGTGTCAATACTCCTCTCAAGCAAGGACTTCGATTTGTGGACTGAATCAAAATCTCTATGCTGGCAAGTTAGAGCACAACCTACTGTGTTACCATGGAAATAAACAGCAACAAAATGTGCACTCTGACTTTGCAATGAAATACTCACAACTTTCTCAGTGGAGTGAACTGCTGGGCCAAGCTTGGACAGGAGATCAATTCCACAAGCCTGGAAAGTCATTTGATTTACTATAAGAAACAAGGTAATTCATGTCTACTTATTCTAAAACTACTAAGTTACAGCAATTCAATTTTACTCATATGAAAGCTACAATACCATAGTAATTAATTTCCACTAATTTTAAAACCATAAAAGCAAAGCAATTCATTCCTATTATTTACCTCACTTTTATGCTAGAAATAATAAGTGATAAATTTCTACCTATTTTAAAACTATAAATTCAAGGAAATTCATTTCTACCCACATGAAAACTACAAAAACACAGCAACTCATTTTTATTAATTGTCTAACAACATGTTTACTACTCACCTCATTTTACAAATAAATATAAGAAGCAATTCACAACTACTCACTTTAGAATTATAAAATCAAAGCAATTAATTTTTACTCATTTTAAAACTAAAATAACAAGGCACTACATTCTGTTGACATTATAAGTGCATAAATTGACATGTTCCATCACACAGCTGTTCCTTTGCAGAAAATTGCTCTCATTATAGCCTAATATAGATATTTTTTATACTTTGCCGCTCCCCTGCCATATGCATTTTTACGCCCAAGGTGACTTTAATGAGAAATTAGACGTAGACAGTAAAGTTTTTTGGGTACGTTATAAGAAGAAATAAACTGGAGAACTTGGTGACAACTGGCAAAATTGAGTAAAAAGAACAAGGGCAAGGCAAGGGAAAGACAGGTAAATATCTGGGTGACTTGGCCCCATGGCATAATTGAGCCAAATATTTTGTATCCTTCACCACTTCCCTGCCATATGCATTTTTTTACGCCTAAGGTGTCTTCAATGAGAAATCAGATGTAGACACTCAAGTTTTTTGGGCACGTAATGAGAAGAAATAAACTGGAGAACTTGGTGACAACTGGCAAGATTGAGGGAAAAATAACAAGGGGAAGACAAGGGGAAGAGAGGTAAATATCTGAGTGACTTGGCCACATGGCATAACTGAGCCAAAAACAGAGCTGATCCATGACTCTGGTGATCGTGTGCCCATGCTTATCGGCGTGAGATCTGGTGGTGGGTGGTGGTGGTGGGTGGGTGTGGTGGTGGTGGTGATGGTGGTGTCTTCGGTGTCCTGTGTCGATCTTTGTGCTGGTTGACCCCTACCTCTTCATTTAGGAACCAGGCCTTCAATCACCATTCTTTCCAAACAACTGTAATGTTTAATAAGACCAAAGTTTTTCAGTTTCTGAGACACGGTTCTGTTTATGAACAAGCATTTCTTGATGTGACGGTCTCTCTGGCCGAGGGGTTACACCACTTTCTCCGTAATCCCGTTTATCACGCAGAGTCTCGTAGCGGGCAAGAACTGGGAGCGGTTCGTCCCCCGCTGGTGACTTGCGGGATAACTGAGCCGGCCACTCAGAAAGCAATGGCAAACTACTGAGCATAATCTTGCCAAGAAATCAACAGACAGCTGAAAGATGCTGCTGTTGACAGCGATGTCCTGTAAAAGGATATACGAATTTTAAAAAAAAAATGTCTTGATGTTCAGACTTGTGGAATGTCATTATTTTTATTCTTACACATAAATAAACAGTTTAAACTATAGCTCCTACATATAAATAGGCATTTAAAATTACAGTTCTCACACATCAAAAGACATTTTAAACAGCAGCTCATCCATGTAAATAAAAATTTTAAGTAACAGCTCCCCACTCATAAATAGACATTGTAAAATACAGCTACTGCACATAAATAAACAGTAAAATACAGCTCCCTACACATAAACAGACATTATAAAATCAGCTCCCTACATATGAATAGATATTTTAAACTACAGCTGCCATACATAAATAGACATTTTAAACTACATCCTCCAAACATAAATCAATGCTGTAAACTACAGCTCTTATATTTAAAAACAAAAATATGTTAAATATCCCTCAAGCTAAAATTAGACAACAACAAAAAATAACAAGTAAAACTACTATTTCCAAGTTACAACAGACAAAGAAAAGGCAACTCTAATTCACTATCAATTATCTGCCCTTGGCCAACAGGTAGCAGCTAACCTCTAGACATTCTGGTGCCCACTCTCTGGTCCAGATGTTCAATATGTTCATGCCTGTCCCATCACTGTGGTCAATCGGAGCATAGTCACCAATGAAGAGGCTTGCCGCAAAGCTGCTGACCAATGAAATTCTCTGAGAAAATTATAAGCATTGTTGACAATACAACAAGAAAATAATACAAAATAAGGTAATAGTAAAGAGACTAACAGAGAAAGCCTGATTATAGTATTACTATAATGTTCTTTGTCCATCTGTCCAATGAAGTAGAGGAAGACACATGAAGAAGAGAAACAGAGATGAATAATATGGGGGGACATGGAGGAAGATGAAGGAGAGGGCAACAGATAGGATGGCATAGTGAGTGGGGTCTATGCCCTAGTGGGGATAACGGGAAGAAGAAGAAGAAGAAGAAGAAGAAGAAGAAGAAGAAGAAGAAGAAGAAGAAGAAGAAGAAGAAGAAGAAGAAGAAGAAGAAGAAGAAGAAAAAGAAAAGAAGAAGAAGAAGAAGAAGAAGAAGAAGAAGAAGAAGAAGAAGAAGAAGAAGAAGAAGAAGAAGAAGAAGAAGAAGAAGAAGAAGAAGAAGAAGAAGAAGAAGAAGAAGAAGAAAAAGAAGAAGAAGAAAGGCTAAAATGATACAAAATAAGTGAAAGAGGTACAGAAATAGCTCTGGAAGGAATTCTTTCATAACACTCATGGCTCTGTCCTTTGCAGTTAAAGTCGGGTTGGGAATTCTGGATTGGATTTCAAGGATGCTTCATGAATGGTTAAGTTATATACGTCTATTAATGTTGAAGAATCTGTCATCCAACTCCAACATCACAACACTCAGGTCATGCCCATGTGGGCACCGTCTCACCCAGATGTCAAAGAGTATGGACACAGTATCAGAGGGCAACTGCATCTACTCCAACTTCTTATTTATTAGGTCAGTCAAATAGAAGACATGTTGAAGTCATGTGATCATGTCCCTCCGCTGTCTTCTGTTCTCAGCAATTCTCTTCAGCTCAGCATAAATTTGTGCCCCCGACATCCTTGCATGTTTGTGTTATGAAGGTTTCCTTTGGATGTCCTTTTTGTCTCTAGCATTGGATCTTGTTTTTGAGTAGTTTAGTAATAGACCTCCATGTTTCCTGACAGCTGGAGCTACGGAGTTCGTGCTTTGTGCGACACTTTCCGCGCTGCGGAAAGAGACTGAGCCAAATGGGATAAAAACCTGGTGCAATGAAGTCGGCCCTGTCGACTTTTAAGTGACATTTTTTTAAGCTCAGTCATATCTGACTAAGACCTGATTAACTACTGTCATACAGTAGCTCACTTATATCTGACTAAGACCTGACTCCGGGAAGGTTAACCCGGTCAACAAATGCCAGCAGAAGTCGGATGTGTCAGCCTAACGGCGCAAGAACGCAGCTCTGCTGTAAACAGGCACAACGCAATCACGTCCGGAAAAAAAAACTCCGGATGAACGCAGAAGAAGAAGAAGAAGACCTGACTAACTACTGTCATATGGCAGCTCAGTCATATCTGTAAGCACGAACTCCGTAGCTCCAGCAATGACCTTTTTTGGTGACTCCTAAGGGTCGTTGCTGGAGCTACAGAGTTCGTACTTTGTGCTATACTTTCGCACTGCAGAAAGAGACTGAGCCAAATGGGATAAAAACCCGGTGCAATGAAGTCAGCCCTGTCAACTTTTAAGTGACGTTTTTTTAAAGCTCAGTCATATCTGACTAAGACCTGACTAAATACTGTCATATGGCAGCTCAGTCATATCTGACTAAGACCTAACTATTGTCATACGGTAGCTCAGTCATAACTAAGACCTGACTAAATACTGCCATATGGCAGCGCAGTCATATATGACTAAGACCTGACTAAATACTGCATATGGTAGCTCAGTCATATATAAGACCTGACTAACTACTGTCGGTGCAGTAGCTCAGTCATGTCTGGCTAAGATCTAACTAACTACTGTCATACGCTAGCTCAGTAATGTCTGACTAAGACCTGACAACCTTGCACATATGATAATGTAACTGAATAGGCCAGAATGTTTATCTAATATTTACAAACACTTCACAAACACACCTCTGTGTTGTCGTAAGCCTGGCGTTGTGTTTGGAAGATTTTCATGATCTGGGAGCCGGTGAACCTCTCATAGGCTCTTGAACCCGTTATATCAGCAAGTGCCTAAAACAGTCAAGTATGTTTTAGTTCATGAACAAAACAGAATTAGGTTTAGTGTGAAATAGTCAAATATGATTTAGTTCATGAACAAAACAGAATTAGGTTTTCTGTGAAGTAGTCAAGTATGATTTAGTTCATGAACAAAACAGAATTAGGTTTAGTGTGAAATAGTCAAGTATGATTTAGTTCATGAACAAAACAGAATTAGGTTTACTGTGAAACAGTCAAGTATGATTTAGTTCATGAACAAAACAGAATTAGGCTTAGTGTGAAATAGTCAAGTATGATTTAGTTCATGAACAAAACAGAATTAGGTTTAGTGTGAAACAGTCAAGTATGATTTAGTTCATGAACAAAACAGAATTAGGTTTTGTGTGAAACCTCAGCTTGTTTTAGTCTCTGTATGAAATTAGTGAACATGTACTGGTTCCTGTGTGAAATGAAAATGTGTATGTATGAATTATTGGTTGTATTAGCTCATGCATTAAATCATTAGCCTTGAATTAGCTCCTGGATAACAAAAAAATTAACTTTGTAATAGTTCCTGCATAAAATATGTGATCTTATATTGATCTCTGTGTGAAATCGGTGACTATGAGCATTAGTTCTTAAATGAAGTAACTAACCTTGTATTAGCAGACAACAAAAACGCAGCTTTCTTTGGTCATGTGATGAGGACAGAAGCATTGGAGAAGATTTTGACAACTAGAAAAGTTAATGGCAAGAGAGGCAGAGGCAGACCAAGAGAAATTATGCTGGATGGACTGAGACAGTAGCTTGGAGGAATATCATGAGCAGGGTTGATCTAGAACACCAAAGACCAAGATCTGTGGAGAGACATGAACACTTTTGCCAGCAGGCAGGCCACTTGATGATGTTGTATTAATAGTACCTACATGAAACAATTAACCCTACATGAAACACACATAATTCTATAATAACACATTTTTTGCATATCCTATTTGCAGGACATTGCAATCAACACCAGCATCTTTCAGCTGCTGCTGATTTCTTGGCAAGTTTTACGTTCAATAATTTTCCACTGCTTTCTGAATGACTGCCTCACATTCTTTTCCATAAGAAACCAACGCGACACGATCCGCTGCCCAATCTCACGCAGCTGTGTTACATATGTGGGTATACAGGATTTCGAACAGCGTCTTTAACCCCTTCGCCTGGGAGACCGACATAATAACACTAATCTTATGTAAATAGAACACAACCACTGAAATGCCGGAATAATCTCCAAATACAATCTTCAACATCGACCAACATTCATGAGCTGCTATATAAAAGGAATAAAATAAAATAGAGGAACTAATATGGTATGAGAGAATCACTAATGAAGAGCCTAGCGATAGAACTAGACAGATTCCAATGAGCCAAAAGGTGAGGAAAATGGCGCTGGACAGGACACACATTGAGAAAACCTGAGAATAGTGTAACTAGACAGTCCTTTTGTTGGAACCTGCAGGACAAATGAAATACAGGGAGTCCTAAAACACATGGACAAGAAAACTGGAGACAAACATGAATATGGGAGGACATGGAGGGAGCTGCAGGAGATAGCAAGAGATAGGACGGCTTGGGGAGATAGCAAGAGATAGGACGGCTTGGGGAGATAGCAAGAGATAGGACGGCTTGGGGAGATAGCAAGAGATAGGACAGCTTGGGGGGATAGCAAGAGATAGGACGGCTTGGGGAGATAGCAAGAGATAGGACGGCTTGGGGAGATAGCAAGAGATAGGATGGCTTGGGGAGACAGCAAGAGATAGGATGGCTTGGGGAGATAGCAAGAGATAGGATGGCTTGGGGAGATAGCAAGAGATAGGACGGCTTGGGGAGATAGCAAGAGATAGGACGGCTTGGGGAGATAGCAAGAGATAGGACGGCTTGGCGTGAGTGGGCTGAGGACCTTTGCTCCAACAGGTAATAAAGGACAGAAGAACAAACTAGTCTTGAAACAAGAGCCTCTATGGCTCTGTGATGTGAAAGGACAATCACATTTTGTAGGTCTGTGATGTGATAGTACCATCATATTTTGTGGGTCTGTGACATGATAGGACCATCACATTTTGTGGGTCTGTGATGTGATAGGACCATCACATTTTGTGGGTTTGTGATGTGATAGGACATCACATTTTGTAGGCCTGAAAGTACAGAGGAGTAGGTGGCCAGTCCTTTCCTCTGTTAGCAGGTGATGAACTCAGGCATCGAACCCTGGTCAGACTGGTGCTCCTGACATTATCAATGCAGGCCCCTATCAACTGCATGAACGCTTGGCGGCAGAAGAGCTAGATAAATGAACAAGATATATACCTGTGCCCCACCCACTGCCTCCTCCAGCTGTCTACACTGTGCTGTGGTACTGGAATCCATCCAGATAGGAGAGTCCTCCACGCTGAAACAGTCCTGCAACACAGAATCTCACATTTATATCACACTAAAAAAGTCCTGCAACACAGAATCTCACATTTATATCTGCATTTTGTGGTTAGCATTATTTTTAACTCATTCAGAATGAGAACATGCTCGTACACAATGATAGGATGTAGATTTTGTCCACAAAGATGGAAGGCAAGGAAGGAAGGCAAGGAAGGCAAGGAAGGCAAGGAAGGCAAGGAAGGAAGGAAGGAAGGCAAGGAAGGAAGGAAGGAAGGAAGGAAGGAAGGAAGGAAGGAAGGAAGGAAGGAAGGAAGGAAGGAAGGAAGGAAGGAAGGAAGGAAGGAAGGAAGGAATGTTCACATATGGACCTGATGCTGTAGTTTCTTGCCATGAGAGAACTTTTCTGGGTCTGAATACGCCAAATGTGAAATGTATTCTTTAAGATGACAGACATCATCAAGTCAGTGAAACTTAAGATGACCAATGATGATGTTAGTGAAACTTAAGATGACAAATGATGATGTTAGTGAAACTTTGACATATGATGATATCAGTGAAATTTAAGATGACAGCTGTCAGTGAAACTTTGACAGATGATGATGTCAGTGAAAGTAAGATGACAGTTGTCAGTGAAACTTTGACAGATGATGATGTCAGTGAAACTTCAGATGACAGATGATGATTTCAATGAAATTTCAGATGACAGATGGCAATTTCAGTGAACTTCAGATGACAGATGATGATGTCAGTGAAACTTCAGGTGACAGATGATAATGTAAGTTAACATTAAGATGACAGATGATGACGCCAGTGAAACCTTGACAGATGATGATATCAGTGAAACTTCAGGTGACAGATGATGTTGTCAGTGAAATTTTGACAGATGATGATGTCACTGAAACTTCAGATAACAGAAGATGATGTCAGTGAAACTTCAGATGACAGATAATGTCAGTGAAGGTCTGATCCGTGTGAAGGTTTGTGACGACACTCAAGATGGAGTGCTGAAAGAATTATTATCTGGCACATCTATGTATGGCTTTGCAGACTATTTATTCCTAAAGCTGTGACACACGAACAACACACCAACCTTCAACTGATCATAGAGGGTCTGATCTGCCCGCAGGTTTTTGAGGACAGCCTTCGCACCACACTTCCAGTAAACACTCCCATGTTGCTGCGGAAACCGAATCACACAGGAAATATCAGTGCTGCATACATTTATAGCACACTTCACTGTTGTAACTAGACAACATTAGGTCAAAGGTCCTTTATAAACACCTTGAGGTATAATGGGTACATGGTGCTAGTCTCACATTTGTATAATAAACCAATTGGCACTCAATCATGTAGTCAATATCTCTCAAGTCGCCTTTACTTCCCAGAACATTTCCCCTCTACCCATTTTTGGGTGGGTTGACCGGAGAGTCCAGGTCAATTTAAAACATCTTCAATCTGAAAAATATGGATGGGGATTTGACCATATGCCACCGGGCTGGTGATGGTCTTAGTCAGATATGAGTGAGCTACTGTATGACAGTAGTTAGTCAGGTCTTAGTCAGGCAAGCATATTGTAAAGTGTGGGTGCAGAAAATTAATCATTATTACCAAGTGGCAACATTATATCTCAAAAGATAGTTTACACTCTCTGTACTAGACAGACACTGAACAGTCATGTGTTATCTGTTCTCTGTATGGATACAAATGAAGGTCTTACAGTTTATGAAGAATCAACATATGGTCTGTTTTCTGTATGAACACAAGTGCTAGTCTTATAGTTTATGAAGAATCAACACATGGTCTGTTTTCTGTATGAACACAAGTGCTAGTCTTATAGTTTATGAAGAATCAACACATGGTCTGTTTTCTGTATGAACACAAGTGCTGGTCTCATAGTTTATGAAGAATCAACACATGGTCTGTTTTCTGTATGAACACAAGTGCTGGTCTCATAGTTTATGAAGAATCAACATATGGTCTGTTTTCTGTATGAACACAAGTGCTGGTCTCATAGTTTATGAAGAATCAACACATGGTCTGTTTTCTGTATGAACACAAGTGCTGGTCTCATAGTTTATGAAGAATCAACATATGGTCTGTTTTCTGTATGAACACAAGTGCTGGTCTTATAGTTTATGAAGAATCAACACATGGTCTGTTTTCTGTATGAACACAAGTGCTGGTCTCATAGTTTATGAAGAATCAACATATGGTCTGTTTTCTGTATGAACACAAGTGCTGGTCTCATAGTTTATGAAGAATCAACATATGGTCTGTTTTCTGTATGAACACAAGTGCTGGTCTCATAGTTTATGAAGAATCAACACATGGTCTGTTTTCTGTATGAACACAAGTGCTGGTCTCATAGTTTATGAAGAATCAACATATGGTCTGTTTTCTGTATGAACACAAGTGTTGGTCTTATAGTTTATGAAGAATCAACACATGGTCTGTTTTCTGTATGAACACAAGTGCTAGTCTTATAGTTTATGAAGAATCAACACATGGTCTGTTTTCTGTATGAACACAAGTGCTGGTCTCATAGTTTATGAAGAATCAACATATGGTCTGTTTTCTGTATGAACACAAGTGCTGGTCTTATAGTTTATGAAGAATCACCACATGGTCTGTTTTCTGTATGAACACAAGTGCTGGTCTTATAGTTTATGAAGAATCAACATATGGTCTGTTTTCTGTATGAACACAAGTGCTGGTCTTATAGTTTATGAAGAATCAACACATGGTCTGTTTTCTGTATGAACACAAGTGTTGGTCTCATAGTTTATGAAGAATCAACACATGGTCTGTTTTCTGTATGAACACAAGTGCTGGTCTCATAGTTTATGAAGAATCAACACATGGTCTGTTTTCTGTATGAACACAAGTGTTGGTCTCATAGTTTATGAAGAATCAACACATGGTCTGTTTTCTGTATGAACACAAGTGCTGGTCTCATAGTTTATGAAGAATCAACACATGGTCTGTTTTCTGTATGAACACAAGTGCTGGTCTCATAGTTTATGAAGAATCAACACATGGTCTGTTTTCTGTATGAACACAAGTGCTGGTCTCATAGTTTATGAAGAATCAACACATGGTCTGTTTTCTGTATGAACACAAGTGCTGGTCTCATAGTTTATGAAGAATCAACACATGGTCTGTTTTCTGTATGAACACAAGTGTTGGTCTCATAGTTTATGAAGAATCAACACATGGTCTGTTTTCTGTATGAACACAAGTGTTGGTCTCATAGTTTATGAAGAATCAACACTATGGTCTGTTTTCTGTATGAACACAAGTGATTGGTCTTCATAGTTTATGAAGAATCAACACATGGTCTGTTTTCTGTATGAACACAAGTGCTAGTCTTATAGTTTATGAAGAATCAACACATGGTCTGTTTTCTGTATGAACACAAGTGCTGGTCTTATAGTTTATGAAGAATCAACACATGGTCTGTTTTCTGTATGAACACAAGTGCTGGTCTTATAGTTTATGAAGAATCAACACATGGTCTGTTTTCTGTATGAACACAAGTGTTGGTCTCATAGTTTATGAAGAATCAACACATGGTCTGTTTTCTGTATGAACACAAGTGCTAGTCTTATAGTTTATGAAGAATCAACATCATAGCAGACTGGGTAAATCCACAGATGTTCATCTCTCTCAGCAAGTGCCCTGAGGCATAGATGATGATGGTTCCATTATTAAACCCCCCGGTTCTTCCCCTCACAGGCCCCTCCTGGCTGGACCCACACTTAAATCCAAAGTCAAGCAACTTGAAATACAGTGTTTGTGAATGCTGGACAATGAGTCGTAAAATTATTAACTCACTATCACTGGAAACAGTGAGCATATGTTTTTGAGAAGAATGTTGAGATTATTAATTATTGATAGAGAAGCAAACTGAGTTAATGACAGCTGCATTATGGAATCATACTTCAAAACAAAAGGGCATGACAAGTGGAATTTATTTGAAATACCAACAGAAGACATGGAATAAAAACATTAGCCATATGTGAGAAAACAGTGGCAAGATAAGCAATGGAGGACAGAGGAAGATGTATGTGGAAAGCTGAAACAACTGGGCAACAAACAATAATATAAGCAACATCAACTTCACTAAAATATCTGATGAGAGAGAGAACGAACAAACGAACAAACTTTATTTTCAAAGGGTAACAAATTGAGCACGCAGGCCCGTCTTACATTCGACCCTTCCAATTACTCATCTTTCATTCATTAATTGTGCATGTTACATTAACATAGGAAAAATACATTGTCAAATGGATTTTGTAAACATAAACAATGCATATTACCATGTTATGAGACAGGCGTACACACGCACATTCATAAACACACACGCTCTCATACATACCGGCATACATACTTACATCATTTGCACAAACTCTCACAGTTATTCACACACTCAATAACATACAAATACACACTCTCTCGCATACACTGCATGCATGCACACATACCCACACAAGTATATACACATACATAATACATACACGAACATACACACACACGCACATACACACACGAGAGGAGATGATAGCCATGATCTAAAATATCTATGTCTAGAAGATTCTAGACAGTGCTGTGTTCATCAAAGTAACGACAGTCAGAGGCAGAAAAGTTGAAATGATAATTGTCGGACACAGAAAGAATAAAGTAATTGTTGGGACCCAAAAAAGCTATCTGGTCAACAAATGCCGGGATGAAGCCAGGTAAGGCAAAAGATTTGAAATCATTGCAATGGGCATAACCCCTTGCGGTTTATCCTCTTCCCACAGAGTGGCTGCCAAAAGCATCATACAGAGCGTGAGTTTCGTAGCTCCAGCAATGAACCTCAAGATTCTCCAAGAAAACTGCAATTGTGAATCAAATGACGGAGTCAGGAAACAAATCTTTGACCTTAACAGCACAAGGCAAGTGTCTTAACTGCTTCACCATGGAGAAATGCCCCCCCCCCCCCTTTCCCCCTGCCAGGAGAAAATGAGTGATCATAACAAATGGTTGAGACTAAACAGAGTACAAATAACAACCCCCATCTAAAAACACACACAACAAACTGGCAATAACAATGTAACTACAGAGACAGTCTACCTGCCCAGCTCCTGAAACTGCCCTGACCCTGTCGAACGGAAACTCTGCAGCTTTCATCCGATCTAGCAGAAGCTCTAATGCCTTGACCCACATTCTTGTGGGAGTTGTGATGGTCACATGGTCAGGATGAATATGGACACCTCCCTGTGTTCTGTTCATTAAATTCATAAACTCATTATAAACATCTATGTACACATTTCTCTTGGCTCTGTACATTAAAATCATAAAACTCATTATAAATGTCTATGTCTCTCTGTGTTCTGTTCATTAAAATAATAAACTCATTTTAAACTTCTACTGTACACATCTCAGGACACTATGTTCATTAATTCTTATTGAAACTGCTCAAACACTGCCTTGTTCATCATCATCATCATCATCATCATCATCATCATCATCATCATCATCATCATCATGTTCATCATCATCATCATCATCATCTCATCATCATCATCATCATCCATTTTCTCCCATCAAGCATTGTGGGGACTGCCTTGTTACAGATTCATTTGTGCAAATACATTTCTAATCATGATTAGAATTAATAAATTGAAGCTTATTTTATTGTTAGGGCTGATTTATAACTCCAACACATGTCAACACACAGGTGACAAGAACTTGTAACAATACTAGCTCAAGACGACTACCACGTTATGGACAGACCAGAACAAGTCATTATTATGTGCCTCAGAACAGGACACAATAGATTACGCAACCACATGTATACAAAATTCAAGATTGGTGACTCAGCCATGTGCATATGTGGATTGGCATCGCAGACAGCAGAGTCCATACTCCAAGACTGCCCAAACTACAACATATCTAGACAAACCTTCTGGCCTAGAGAGACAACAGTGGAAGATAAACTAGATGGTCCGCTGAGTGAACTAAAAAAGACAGGTAAATTCATACAAGAGACAACATTGCAGTTATAGATATATTTCAAGCGAACGAAAGAAGAAGTAACAATACTAGAAAGGAATGTGAGTCATTTTACTTAATCTGAACGTACAGAGCTCAACTACTGGAGTCACTCTAATGGAGCCACTTCATGTGGCACATTGAACACTTCTTCTTCTTGTTCTTCTGTGTTCATCCTGAGTTTTTTTTTCCGGATGTGATTGCATTGTGCCTGTTTACAGCAGAGCTGCGTTTTTGCGCCGTTAGGCCGACACATCCGACTTCTGCTGGCATTTGTTGACCGGGTTAACCTTCCCGGGGACTTGAACACAAAGAGTTAAATCTATAAATTTCATTGCAAACATCCAATATGAGCATCTCCCTGTAAGCTCATGACCAATTTGCAATGGGGATGGAACAGCCAATCCTGTGTAACCCTCCTTTGTTGTCTCTTATGACATGCATTGTAGGTGACAGTGTTTTCATCAGCATTGGTCAAGGTTAATGTTTGGATGGGTGACCACTCAGGATCATCCCATGTTGTGGATCTTTTAGGGGGGAGCAGGAGTTGAGAGGTTACAGGGTCAGCTTCACACTCAGTGTTGTTACGAACCACTGGTAGCTATGCCATCCCACATGGCCCTGATCTCTGGCTTAGTCAGACTGGATATCTAACCTTCACAGATAACGGCGAAAGAAAAAATAGTTCCCATGTACAAATTGTGAACATTAAACATTCCACAGCAGTTGCAAATTCCATAGAGTAGGTCATAAGACCACTGCCCTGGAACAATTGTCAAGAAAGAAACTTACCCACAGGTGACCTTGGATGGAATCTGTCTAGAGGAGGCAGACCTGACACAAATGCATGCCGAACTCTGACACCTGACCTATGAGGTGCATGGTTAGGTGTGGGAACCCCCCCCCCCCCCCTCCCCAAAGAGGAACAAAGAAGAAAAAGAAGAAGATGAAGGAGTGTTACTATTCTTTACTTTCCTTAAAGGTCTCATAAACTGACTGGCACCTGGCCGTCTTGCCAGATGATAGTTTGCTGCATTGGTCCGGGTTTCTCTTTTTGGAAGGTATCCTCCCAGGGTAGGTGGGAAAACACCTTGCTTCTCTAGCTGGCTTGATATTTTTCTGGCAATTATCTTCTCCAGCAGCTTGCCTATTGTATTCTGGCATGGTTATTACTTATCTCCCCTCATAACACAAAGCCTGGGCTGAATGTAGAGATCACGTGTTGGCTATTTAGCATGATCCCTTTCTCAGCCTGTCTAGTTTACTCCAGGGGAAAGGTAACACCAATATGTCTGGAACAAGACAAGCTACAGAAGCTGCAGAATCAGCAAAGCAATGCTCTAACTGTCCGCCTGTTGGAGCTTCGATCCTAGACCAGTTACTGACCAAGGCTTAGTGCCTGGTCTGCCCTGCCATGACACTTAGTCTTTAGGTTGCATTTCCTCGCACTAAGGTAAGGCTTGTACCCTCCCAATAGCACTAGTCGTTTAGTCGTTGGATCAACATCATGGCACACTGTTTAACACATAAATGCTCCGTTTTCCTCCTAACTCAAACCTGAGTCTGGAGAAACTCAGCTCAATGCACGAACTCTGTTGCATCGGCGAGGATCCTGAAATATTTTGGGTAGATTTTTAACTCGAAATTTTGCCCGGGCAGCGCCGTTAGGCTACTCCTTTTCGATTTCCAACTGCCAAGGGATTTTTTACGTGCGCAACATTACACACGGGCGTCCGATCTCACTACCCAGAGACCAGGGGAAATTTTATTACTGGAAGTCCAGGTGGATTTTTTAAATAAATCCCGGTCCTCACTGGGGCATGAACCTGGGACCTCCAACACTCGAGGCGGACACCATACCTCGAGACCACTCAGCCCCCTGCAATAGGACTCCAATAGCACTTCTCCACCCAAAGCTGTTGGCACAATGTGGGGTGTCAGGGTTCGGTGGTCGACACCTAACATTCGGTGCTAACAGAAAACAGGTAATAACAGTCTACTGTCATATGGTGAAGGTCTCAATAACACACAAGTGCCAATATGCTGAATGGCATATTAATGGCCTTACTTTGTTACTGACTTTCCTTTTAATAATGTGAACCTGGAGTTCTACAACCTAAGCTCTAAGGAACAAATGACAAGCAGCTTACTTAAACTCTGGGAGGTCAGCGTCAAACTGGACATGTCCTTCATAGACAACCTCCAAATTGTCTGACACAGCTATCACTTTCAGCTGAACATGAAAGAAAACAATAATATTAAACTATAGTCACATAAAGAAATACAAAAGCAGATAATGAACCATCTGTTAGATATAATTGTTTAGATATAATAGTTTTAATAACTCTACAGTTATGCTTGGAGTTGTGGTGGCATAGTGGTTTGAGTGTCTGGTTGCAAAGCTAGTGGTTCAGGGTCAATTCATCAACAGTGGCAGAGTTCTTCCTGAACAATATGTTCTGAGATTGACTATATTCACAAAATGGCTACTATATAATGTTCAGAATTTTCTGGAAATTATGTAGAAAGGAAGGTGGCATGACAAAGGGAACTGGTCAGCTCACATAATGTTGAGCTAGTATATGTGAGAGCCTTCACATCCCACTATCTTTCATCCCATTCACTTCACACCCCACTATCTTTCATCTCATTCACTTCACACCCCACTATCTTTCATCCCATTCACTTCACACCCCACTATCTTTCATCCCATTCAATTCACACCCCACTATCTTTCATCCCATTCACTTCACACCCCACTATCTTTCATCTCATTCACTTCACACACCACTATCTTTCATCTCATTCACTTCACACCCCACTATCTTTCATCTCATTCACTTCACACCCCACTATCTTTCATCTCATTCACTTCACACCCCACTATCTTTCATCTCATTCACTTCACACCCCACTATCTTTCATCCCATTCACTTCACACCCCACTATCTTTCATCCCATTCAATTCACACCCCACTATCTTTCATCCCATTCACTTCACACCCCACTATCTTTCATCTCATTCACTTCACACACCACTATCTTTCATCTCATTCACTTCACACCCCACTATCTTTAATCTCATTCACTTCACACACCACTATCTTTCATTTCATTCACTTCACACCCCACTATCTTTCATCTTATTCACTTCACACCCCACTATCTTTCATCTCATTCACTTCACACACCACTATCTTTCATCTCATTCACTTCACACCCCACTATCTTTCATCTCATTCACTTCACACCCCACTATCTTTCATCTCATTCACTTCACACCCCACTATCTTTCATCCCATTCACTTCACACCCCACTATCTTTCATCCCATTCACTTCTACCTTTTTCTAAAAGTAATGCTATCTGATATGCCTAACTCAAAGGTTCCCAACCTGTATTATGCTGGGCCATCTATGCAAATCTAGTCACGCTTAGCTCTTAATGACAGCATCCTTGAATATTTTGTTTCATCTGTTATTGTGCCTTTAACCAGCAATCGTTCATACATTATCCTCAGTATGTTTGCCTTATCCATGTTGAGTGCTCCAACTGTTGGCACTTTTACAGCCAAATAATTCACTCACTCATGACCTGATACTCCAACAAGACCTGGACAGTAACTACATGTAAGTCCCTGCACGAGAGGCTTGTCTATGCCAGGTACCCTCTCATGCCACATCTATCCAATGTGAACTTTACGTAATATGGACTGAGAATCAGACACTATGACTGCTCTAGTTACTTAATTACCTACTGTCCACTTCAAAGTTTTAGCCAGCACAGCCACCCCTATCCTCATGCATGCTGACCTATAGTGTGGACTTATAGTGTGGACTTATAGTGTGGACTTATAGTGTGGATCTATAGTGTGGACTTATAGTGTGGATCTATAGTGTGGACTTATAGTGTGGATCTATAGTGTGGACTTATAGTGTGGACCTATAGTGTGGACTTATAGTGTGGACTTATAGTGTGGACTTATAGTGTGGACCTATAGTGTGGATCTATAGTGTGGACTTATAGTGTGGACTTATAGTGTGGACTTATAGTGTGGACCTATAGTGTGGATCTATAGTGTGGACTTATAGTGTGGACTTATAGTGTGGACTTATAGTGAGGACTTATAGTGTGGACCTATAGTGTGGACTTATAGTGTGGACCTATAGGCTCCATTTTCCAAAGCAATGACCTTCTCCTTGACTATAGCTGGGAGTCCCCAGCCAGATTTCTCTCCTTCCTGTCCAGAGCCAGATGTATATACTATTTTGTCATCAGTACTGGCATTTTATTCGTAATTCTGCAAACCGTGCTCGAAACACAGCTGCTGGCGATTTACACAGCTGCTGGCGATTTACACAGCTGCTGGCGATTTACACAGCTGCTGGCAAATTGCAAGCAGACCATCTTGTGTTGGTTTCCATACAATGGTATCATTGCTGGTTGTTCAGAAAGCAATGGCAGACTACCGAATGCAAACTTGCCTAGAAATCATAAACAGCCAAAAATTCTGGGGTTTGTGATGCCCTGTAAAGGATATGCATCTAATTTTTAAACTGTTGAACTTCCAACTTTGCCAATCCATTGCACCAGTCTCTACATTCTCTGCACAATATTTTGATGCCCTGGTGAAAGCTTCTTTTTTTTCTCCCGCTGTCAATAAATTCTTTTTCCCTGTGTATTTCTTTGATTCTTTCTCCCTGTGTATTTGTTTCTTCTTCTTCTGCGTTCATCCGGATTTTTTTTCCGGATGTGACTGCGTTGTGCCTGTTTACAGCAGAGCTGCGTTCTTGCGCCGTTAGGCCGACACATCCGACTTCTGCGGGCATTTGTTGACCGGGTTAACCTTCCCAGGGGTTTCTTAGGACGTTTGAATCTCACTGTTGTGGTGTTATCCCCCATCCTAGCTGGCCCATATAGAACAGCCAAAGACATCCTGGTCAACCCTCAAGGGAAGGCAGGGGCAGACCATGGGCATTCCCCGCCATCCAAGGAGGCTTCCATACTTGCAGAGCCATCACACAGCGCTCTGGTACTGGGCTCACCCAAGGAATCGTCACGTCCTGCACATGGCTGCTTAGCCTCACTTCCGTATATTGGGCCTTCCGTTCACCATAGGCTGTTCCTCCGGAAATCAGAAGAATGCAGTCTGCAGATGACATCCACACAGTGAGCTTTCGATTAAGACTTTCCACATAATGGATTTGCTATCCAAGCAATATTCCATTTCGTGCCACTAGGACACTTTTTCCACCTTTTATGAAGCCCACACAGTGAGCTTTCGATTCGGACTTTTCATGTAATGGATTTGCTATCCAAGCAATATTCCATTTCGTGTCACTAGGACACTTTTTCCACCATTTATGAAGCACACACAGTGAGCTTTTGATTCGGACTTTCCACGTAATGGATGTGCTATTCAAGCAATATTCCATTTCATGCCTCTGGGAAGCTTTTGTAACCGACATACCTGTGGTATGAAGTGTGGCAGTCTAAATACATCTTCATGCACCTTTAGATGTCAACCTGAATGTAGTTAAAGTAAGCTGTAGTCAACTTGAGCTTGTTGATATCTCCATAGAGCTTGTCCTCAAATGAAGCAGGCGTGGGCCAAAATATCTTTCTCTGTTCTGCATATATTGGGCACTCCTGCAGCAAATGTTTAGCTGTCATTTTACCAGTTCCACAATTACATTCATCGGTATCTCCTATCTTTAGTTTATTGAACAAGTGGTGTTTCAGCCTGT
The DNA here is from genome assembly GCA_014155875.1 of Cepaea nemoralis. NCBI lineage: Eukaryota > Metazoa > Mollusca > Gastropoda > Stylommatophora > Helicidae > Cepaea > Cepaea nemoralis. Next base: position 44,997 of record JACEFZ010011116.1, read on the forward strand.
TATGTCCTGTGCGGAGTCTGAAGATTGCTACTTGTTCTCTTCGGTCGAGTTTGTAATATGCATCATCCTTCTGGTGGCCTGGATGCTCTGATTCCCATTTGGTTCTATTAGTGCTTTTTATAAACCTTTTTGCCTCATTATAGGTTATGTCTGTCAGGCTGTGGTAATCGTCCACCCTCTTTTGCTAGTTTGTCAGCCTCTTCATTTCCAGGTATACTGCAATGTGATGGGATCCACTGTATTACAACTTTTTTGGATTTCTGGCATAGACCATAGAGTGCTGCTCTTAGGTCAGCTAGTTCTGTGCTGTTTTTGCTCTTCAGTATTGAGACAGCTGACTTTGCATCTGTGAAGATAGCTATTTGCTTCTCTTTATTTTCCACCATCAAGAGCATTTCTGCTGCAGTTTTCAAAGCCTCTACCTCCGCTTTGTAGTTACTTGAAAATTTTCCAGTTGCCACTGACTGTGTTTTTAACACTCCATTTTTTAAATTAAGGAGAATTCCTCCTCCTCCATTTTTAATTGAATCTTTGGCTGATCCATCTGTATATGCATGGGTCCAATTGCTGCTTGGGTAATGTTCTTTTATGTAGTTGAGGGTTATTTTTCTTCTTTCGGTTTCATTCTGAGTGTTCTTTTTCTCAATACCAGGAATGTTTTCTATCATCTCAGGCAGTTGCTGCTGTCTCCAAGCTGGGAAGTTGTGTGCATTGTAAATGGGCTTGACTGTTGATATGTTAACCCTTTACAAGTCACAGCGGCCAATTCCGGCCGATGCCATAAAACGATCGTAGCGTCCGATTCCGGCCGATACTATTATGCATTGTAAAAACGCGATCTCTCGGCTTTACGACACTTCCGACGGCTACTTTTGCTTTCGCCGACAGCTTGACAACGTGGCCGCCATTTGTAAATGCGATAGTATGAATTTGAACGGACTTTTACGGACAATTTTTGATAGTTTTCGGGATTTTTACGCTGTTTTTCAAAATGGATTTTGGCGATTCTTCAAGTGATAGCCGAGATTTCGCTAGGTTAAATTTAAATGACATTAAAGGGCACGAAGTTGACTATTAATCGGCGCTAGATATCAGTGCAAAGCGTTACTTTGCATTAGCAGTCTGAGTCGGACTTTAAAGAAAGTGATTATGATTCTGAAAATGTGTTTGTAAATTGCCGTATAGATGACGGAAAATCACAAACAACATGCCGTATTTCGTAAATATTTGTGTTCATATATGGATTACCGACAACAATCACGTGAGTAACATATTCTACATGCTTTTCCCTTCATTGTGTTGTTTATTTAACTAAAATCGGTTGACTAACACCTTATTTGTGATGTTTTTACTAACGCGACCCAAAATTTTACCGAACCTGAAAAAATCTTGCCCGTTCAGGGCTAGAAAATGGACAAGCGTCTGCCCTGTAAAGGGTTAAGTATGGGATCTGCCCTAATCTTTCGTTTTGCAGTTTCTACAAAGTTGCTACACTTCAGTCTTCCTTTTCCAAAACCATTAAACCTGTTATACATAGGGTGGTCTGTCAATCTTCTAAATTTGTCTGCTTGTTGCCGGGCTCTGCTATCTCTTCTGTCCTGCATTGGTTGTAAACAAGTGATCTTTTCTAGTTCATTAATAGGCGTTGTCTTCAGGCTTCCAGTTATGATTCGCATTCCTTGGTTTTGGACTCTACTTATTTTGTTAAAGTTTGACTTAGCTGCTGTTGCCCAAGCTGCAATGCCATATTCCAGTACTGGCCTCACCCGTCCAGTATATAACTTCTTGAGAACTTTCTCCATGATTTTGACCAGTCCTCTAGCACTAATAAGGCTTGCTGTATTCTGCTGTTAGCTGTACTAATATATTCTTCAGATGCCCATATGGCAAGGTCATCTGCAAAGGAGGATGTGTGTACTCTGGCTGGAAAATTTTCTGTGATGTCATTTATATATGTTAGGAATAATGTTGGTGAAAGAACTCCTCCTTGGGGGACACCTTGCTCCAACAGCATCATTTTGCTTGTTTGTCCTTGTACTTTTGTCCTGGCAGTTCTGTTCTCAAGGTAGTGGCTGATCCATTTATACATTTTCCCACAAACATGCATTTTTTGCAGTTTTACTTTCAGTCCTTCTTCCATACTTTATCAAATGCTTTTTCTAAATCTATCCAGACTGCTAGTGTGTGCTTTTTCTCTTGGAAGACATCCTCTATTTCCTGAGCTATATAGGTTATTTGATCTTCAGTGGATCTGTACTTTCTGAATCCTGCTTGGTGTGGTGTTAAGAGTTTGTTTTCTTCCAGATGCCATGTTAGTCTGCCATTGATAATGCGTTCCATTAATTTTCCTACACAGCTAAGTAGACTGATAGGTCGATAGCCATTTGGTTCTTCCAGGTCTTTTCCTTTCTTTGGGACTGGTATTAGTATAGCTTCCTTCCATGCCTGTGGGACTATTCCTCTCTTCCAGCTGTTTAGGACTGCTAGTAGTTTCTTCTTTGCCGTGGTGCCTAGTCCTATTAGCATTTCATTTGTGATTCCATCCTTTCCTGGTGATTTCTTCTTTTTTAGGGTATTCATTGCCTGTTCCATTTCTTCCATTGTTAGATTTGCCATCATATATTCTGCTGCTGTCTCTGTATTTCTATGATGTATCTGTTTGTCTTTGATTGCTTTCTTCTGTTCGATTGTAATATCAATGTGGTTTGCATTTGCATAGTGTTCCATTAGTGCATTTGCAGCCTTTTTTCCTGTAAGCAAGGCATTTCCTTGTTTAATTGTTATTTGTTTGTTTCTAGGTCCTTCATTGTTCATGGCTTTCACTAGTTTCCATAGTTTGTTCTCATCCCTGTCAAAATTCAAGTTTTCTGTTTTTTCCCTCCAACAATCTCTTGTTGTTTGATTTACTGTTCTTTTATATTTTGCTGAGATGGCTTTGAGAGAGATGTTCGCTTCAATTGTTTGTTCTCTCTCTGCTATCTTCCTGGCATCTTCAACTTTGTCCTCGAAACTTTGTAGTTCTTCAGTCCAGTATGGTTTGTAATTTTTCCTCGCTCCTCTTGGAATGGACTCAGTGGCTGCCTGTATTATCGCTCTGTTTAGACTTTCCACCATTTGCTTTATGTTGCCATATTGTGTATTTATGTTATCACAATATTTGTCTGTTAGTATGGCAAATCTGTCCCAATCTGCTCGTTTGTAATTCCAGCGGGGCAAGGGCTTTTGCTCCTGTGGAACATACTCCATATTCATTACAAGCTTGATTCGTCTGTGGTCACTACCTGCTAATTGGTCCAGCACATGGCGATCGATTTTGTGGAGGATGTCTCCTGTGCAGAAAGCTAAGTCTGGAGTAGAAGTGGTAAGCCATCTTCTGGAGTAGAAGCTCGGTGTGTCATCCGCTTTGTTGAGTAGATGGAGATTTGAGTCTATTTCCCAGTCCTCCAATTCATCTCCTCTTTTGTCAGTATCTGGGTATCCCCATCTTTCTGAATGGCTATTAAAGTCTCCGACAATAATGCAGTTTGTGTCAGTTATTTTCATGTTTGAGAGTGTAAGGTCCTTATCTGCTGGGCTATACAGATTGTAGATTCTTATTTCCACGTCCTTTATCATTATATCAACACCTATAATTTCCGTTTGGTTGTCAGAGATCACAGATACTTCGCTGCAAGGTATTGTATTTCGTGTAAGTATTAGTACTCCTCCTTTGTGTCCTTCGCGGTCGAAACGTGTGGCCTGATATCCTCTGACTGAGAATTTGTTATTGGCGTTGAGGTGTGTCTCTTGAATGCATGCCACATCTATACTATCTTTATGAAGACGCTGTGTTAGGGAGTCTTTCTTCTTGTAAACTCCTTCGGCATTCCACTGTAGTATGTTGAGTGTCCGGGGTATTTGGTCAATAGCTCTTAACCTACTCCTCTGTGCCTTGACTCCACAGCAAAGGGGAAGGTGACCACCAGTAGTCATGGGTGGACCCCCTCAAGGCAGGGGGTCCGGCACTATCGCCGCCTGATGGGACTTCACGGGATTAACACCATAACGATTAATTTTGATTTGTGACATCATGAATTAAGTTACATTGCACTGCTTTGTCAAGCCTGTGGCTCAGTACATCCGATTTCGACAAGCATTTATTCGGGATGCTTTCCCTAGTCTTTGACTGTCCCCAGTCTACCTACAAGGCAGCAGGTTTTACGTTGCACTGCTTTGTCAAGCCTGTGGCTCAGTACATCCAATTTCAACACGCATGTATTCGGGGTGCTTTCCCTAGCCTTTGACTGTCGCCAGTCTACCTACAAGGCAGCAGGTTTGTGTGTCTCTTAGTCTGGTCCCTCTCCCTTGACCTGACCGACATGGGTGGCCCTACCAGTAGCTGTGCTACCGTTGGCATAGCTCTTGGGGTCATTGGGACACGCAAGCCCCTCTACCTCATCATGGTGGACACACAGCAGAGGGGGTGTATTTGTTTGACTGAGGTAATCTCTCAGATAGTGTCTTCTGCCTGTGCCATACATGTTCACTCTTTATCCATTTTCTTTGATATCATTTAAACTGTGTAATGGCTGTCTGTCGTGATAGCTGACACCCATGTAGGCTTTGGTTGCGATGAAAGGCCAGATGAACACATAATCAGACTGCAACAGTACCATTAGTATTGGGATTTTTCGTTTGCTTCTGAAGATGTGAACAGAGGAGCATATATATATGGGAATGCCCCAAGTGCTGTGATGTTGGTTCTGAACTCAACTCATGTAGGCTTCAGTTTATGCTAGCGTGAGTCAAGATGTCACTAATATAAGGCTTAGTATTTGACTTTTCTCCATCACTCACTTGCTTGGTGTATCCATACTGTACCCAGTCTTGACCTGGCTATAAAAGTGCTGAGTCATCATTTAAAAAAAAAAAAAAAAATCTTTTACCCACAAACATGAATATTTTGGCTTAGAATTTAGAACAGACTTGAATGGTGTACCATTGGACTATAATTTTCAAGAGCATTCCAACTATGCAAGTTCTATAATTTAAAAACAATTTAGAACATTCTACTAAAGTGCCTAGTTCATCTAGATAATAATCGTCTACCAGTACCACTCTGGCCCCATCTTAGTTAGTTTCGTCACAACAGTTCAAATAACAAGTACACACAAACTGTGGTGCAAATACTTTGAATATTTAACTAGCAATTATGCACCAAATTTATGAAACCTTCAGCATTACAACTGATATTTTCTAGCTCATCATGTGGTTTATTTAATGATCATGCACCGCCTACCTGCTGTGTGCTCAAATCAAACCGAGGTACCCAGGCACCCCTCGTCCTTGACCTCC